>LOJH01030879.1:7694-23117 GCA_001685095.1 Ellobius talpinus | reverse complement strand
GATTTTCGACAAAGGAGCTAAAAGTATACAATGGAAGAAAGAAAGCATCTTCAGAACTAATATTCTATCTGAACCCCAACTCTGTATCTGAGATACACTTCCTTAATGGTCAACCACGTATAAACACTCCTTGAATTCCAACAATTGCTGTTGTTGTCCATATTATCTAAATAATGTGACTCATGGTCATGATTCTTTGGTGTAGGACACGAAAATTGGGTAAAGCTAGCCTGAGTTTACAAGCAAAGAGCTGGAACAACACCCCGAAGAAAGGGGTGGCATCATCCCTAAGCAAGTGGTCCTAGGCTGAAAAAGAAAGCACACTGAGCATGAACCTGAGAGTGAACCAGGTTCACTCCTCTATGGCATTCCTCCATTGTTTCTTTACCAGTTCCTACCCTGACTTCCCTCGGTGATGGGCTGTGTCCTGCAAGTGTAAGCCAAAACCTTTCTTCCACTAAGTTACTTTCGGCTAGAGTGTTTTATCACAGCAACACAATAAAGCTAGAAGAGCATGGTAACATTTCCGAACTGCTAGTTTGGACTGTGTGATTGGCTCGCAGCCTCCCTTTCCTGTAATGGCTAGCAAAAACAGATTGCTGTACCTGCCTATGGTAGCCCTTAGGAAAAACACAGGAATGGGGGATCTGTGAATATGCTTTTCCAACATGCTCCAGCTGGTAGCTGATGTTTCTATGGCCTAAAACTTGTCAATCCATAGCTTCTGGACAGTGAGTGACAGTCAGATGGAGGGCTGAGCAAAGTCAAAAGAAAGAAGCTTCCAGAAGGAAAGTTTAGAAGAATATTAAAGTATTCTCAGGCCTCTCAATCCAGAGACAGGAAACTTTGCACAAACTTAGCCTGTGGGTGAGGGAGGGTGACATGTGAGGGTTCTTTGAGACAATATGTTGGGTTTGCTCAGATCACCTGCCTGTTATCCCTGATTCCATGCCTCCTGGCTAAACATGCCTCCACTGGCTCCACCCCCAGACCTTTATCCTGCCCCACAGGCAGACCTAGATGGAGATTTTGGTCTCCCTAGCCTGCCTGGTTCAACAACTCAGTCATGCTAGTCTCTGCCTACCCACCATATTCTCACATAACTACCAAGTTAGTTCTTCCTTGCCTCGTTCACTGGAGGCCAGTGCCCTTAAAGGCTACATGTCTGAGCTACCTACAAATGTTTCCCCTTCCATTTGGCCAGTGGGAAACACTAGGATGAGTTCCAGGCATTTCTTTAACGTTGTGTTAGGGTCTTTTCTTCCTGCTGTGACTAGACACTTGACAAGAAGTAACTTAAGAAAAAAGGGCTCATTCTACCTCCTGGTTGGAGGGGATAAGTCCATCCTGGTGGGAAGCTTGGCAACAGGAAGGTGAGGTAACAAGGCGTTGTGTCAGCAGTCAGGAATTGGAGAGATATGGAGGCTGGCGTTCTTACTTTCTCCACTTCAGTCTGGACCCTAGGCCATGTAATGGTGTGACCTGTGTTAAGGGTATGTCTGACCACATCAATTCATCTAGCTTAGAAACTTTCACAGGCATGATGAGAAGTTTGTCTCCTAGATGATCCTAGGTGCTATCAGGCTGTTGACAAGCAGCATTAACCATCACACTCTCCCCTCTCCCCCAGAGTTGTGTTCCTTGCAATACAACCGTGTGTCACCTAAACACAAGGATATGTCTGAAAAATACATAGCATGAACTCATGCAAATGTGGGTGATATAGCCTATGACACACATAGTTGCTATCATATATGTGGCTGGCTGTTGACTAAACCACTGTTGCACAATATGCTGTCCTGTCCAAGTGACCCCTGCTCTGTGATTCCAGGTTTATAAATGGAAAACCATTTCTGTAACCCCTCCCCTCTCTTTCTCTCTTTCTCTGTCTCTCTCTATCTCTCTCTGTCTAAGCGGTAGTGGCTTCCTATTGCTCTTATTTCCAGAGGCATCAATGTCCTTAATTCATTCCATTGGTCTAGTTGAGAAAAAGCTCACGGCACCTTTGACACATTCACCCTGAACTCTGCCCACTTCACAGAGTAAAGTGGGGACAGCAGTAAAGGTGAAACCACAGTAGACCTCATCAGTCAGGCACTGAATGGCTGTTTTCCCCAGGAAGTCTCCCTGAGGAGGACCCAGGCCTTTCTCATAAAGCCAAACAGCATGAGAGAATGGCTGCCCCTGAGAGCAAACGTGATCCTGAGGCCTATGTCTAGTCAGGAGATTGGTACCAGCAGCCCTTCGGAGTCTGGTGATGTTGCCATGGTAGCAGAAGGGTCACTGCTTAGCAACAGGCCAGAGCTGCAGGAAGTTGCTAAGGTATTTTCACATGTGTTAAAGCAATTGGATGTTTATCACAGTCTTGAGTGTAAATACACTGTAGGGGGAGAATAGGAAACATACACACACAGGCCACCCACCGTTATGCAGGGCTGAATCTCCTGACACGTGAGAACTGGAAAAGATGCCTTTTCTCTGAAGGAGGTTGTAGAAGAATCAGAAAAGCACATCCTTTCTTCCTCCCTAAAACAGTTGGCTTCCCATTGACTCTGCCATAAAAGATTCACCATAGTTTATCAATATCATCTCCAAACCTTTCTCCTAAATGATTCTTGAGAGGATCAATGGTATGGTAATTAAATGCATATACCTCAAAGCTGGTAGTTCCTTGCTATGTTACTGTGTACACATCACTTCACTTTTTTGCCTCTCGATTTCCTGTCACACCTTTCAATATTCATGTGAGAATTGAGTCAGTTATTACATGGTAAGCATACAGGTGTGGTGCATATAATGAATGATCTATTCATGATAGTGTTCCTAGTAGTCAATAAAATTATGGAAATTTCCACAAGTGCCTGGCCCTTTAGAAGCAATGAAGAATATAAAAGTTAGCAAAAAAAAAACTAGACCATATCTATTTCAATGTCAGAGCACAAAGAAAAAGTCTGAGTCCTTGGTTGGTCAGTCAAGGTACCCCAGATCTGTCTCTAGAATAACTTAGGAACAGTTTGGGGGACTAATATAGACCTATAGAAATGCAGCATTGTATCTGACCTACAGTAAACATTCCCTAAAGGTTCCCCGCACTACACAAAAAATGCTATCCTCATTCCTCCTTCCAGAAATCAACTCTACAAGGTCTGTGTTCCAGCCCTGAACACACGCACGCACACTCTCCAACTCACATAATCTGAGTCTTCTTCACCCTGTCTGGACCACCTGCAATACTTCCTCTACCTTTCCACCAGTCTCCTGTCTGTATAATCTTCAAAACCATGACCAGTCCACCAGGTCCTGAAAACCCCTTAACTACTCCAGGCCTGTAGCCATCCCTGCACCTTGAGTCCCTCAAGACTTTCGTAGTGTTCACTGCCTTGCTGGCCCTATGCGTACGGGGTACTTATATTTTGATTTCAGAGTCACATTACAAGTTCCCCTCTGCAGATGCTTCTCAAGCATTCTTTCTGTATCTTCTGAACTGCATCTGTCTGGGACTCTTTATCACTCAGTATCCTGCCTCTGCTATCACTCACCATGGCCAGTTGTCACAGAGTATACCTACCAGCCACCCATTCACAACGCTGGCTCCTAGAAACCCCTTCCCTCAGAAAAGAAAAAGAGAAACATAATGGGTGAAAGACCATGGGATTCAATGATCTTGTATTAACTCCCATGGGGTCAGAACCAGCCATCTGAAAGAGTGACAAGACCCACAAACACGCCAGCTTAGTGAGCATCTCTGAGGCAACCATGCATGTGGTGATGGTGGGTAGCAGAGGAGCCACCATGTCGGTAGACAGTGAGTAGAAGGATTGCTTCTAGAACTCAGTAATCTGTCTAAGTGCTCAGGGTCCAGGAAGAAATTACAAAGGACAATTGCAGAAACCACAAGGATATGGCAATTGGGGATGAATTAATTTATTTCTTGGCTCCCTGTGATAATTAGTTCTGTCAACCCTGTTCTCTGACATCACCTAGGAAACAAGCCTGCAGGCACAACTGTGAGGGACCATTTTACCTCCAGGCATGTTTGTGAGGAGCTATGTCGAAGGGGTTAATTGAGGTGAGAAAACTCATCCTCAAAGTGGGCAGCACCATTCCCTGGGCTGGGATGCTGAACTGAGAAAGTGAACTAAACACCAACATTCTTCGCTCTGCTTCCTGACTACACCTACCATGTGACCAACTGTTCCAAGCCTGGACTTCTCTACCATAATGGACTATAGCTTTGATCTGTGAACTGAAATAAGCCCTTACTCCCTTGAGGTGCTGTCGTCAGTGTACTTTAGCACAGCAGCTAATATTACACTGTCCAATGTCCCTACAAACACCCCTGGAAAGCTTGCCAGAAATGCAGTATCTCAGCTCAGTCCTTTCTGCAGGTCGCTGGGTCACATCGGGTATTTTAACTGATCTGAGTTATTAAAAAGTGCACTGATATTCAGAAGCATGACCGCTAAGTCAGCCACCTAGTTTGGCTTAAAGTGCGAGAAATCCATGATGAGGAATGGGGTGGTGGAGGGAGGTAAATGTTAGTTATGGCCATACTCCGGTGCAGGATAGGAAATGCAGCTTCCTGCACTTACTCCTATTCTAGAAAGAGCAGCTGCTTGTCTTGATGGAGAATTGATGGTTGAGTGGTGGTAGAAGTCAGAAACGTACAGATACTCTGGAAAACAGACCAACAGTTTCACCAAATGGTACACATGGAATCGCCACTTCTAGATATCTACACCGAAGAAATGAAAACAAACTTGTACACAACTGGTTAGAGCAGCTTTTTTCATGACAACTCAAGGATAGAAACATCCATCAAGTGATGGTAAAAACTGCCCCAGGTCACACAGCATCTTCTTCAGAGTAAGTGGAAATTACAAAGGATCCTTGTTTTTTTTCCAAGGGAAAGATAATGATAAAAAAAATGGACAGAAGTCAGATATAAGAAACAAAGCTCTGGATGTTGAGCCATGGGGAAGAAAGTTCTGCAAGAAGATAAGAACATTCTTCCTCTCTTTCCACAGAATCCAGATGGGAAGTAATCTAAGATGAGCACCCAAATGGAAACATTGACTGGAAGACCCCTTCGCTGAGCAAGAGAGGAGCAAGTTGTGTGAGAAAAGAAGGATCATTGACCCAAAAGTAGGCATCGTTACTGACATTGGGATAGTGTAAACAACCAGCTTGTGTTCTTTGACAGGAATGTCTGATATTCCAGTCACTGAGGACCTGACCCACTACAAATACCTAAGTATTTGAGGAATGGCAAAGTTAAACGACGGAGCTCAGCACAGCCCAACATCCAAAACACTACTTTTCACGCAATGAGTGTTCAGTGTTTGGATGGTTGAATGAATAGGCACTCTGTGAAGTAGAGACAGGCCACTGCATGTAGGTGAGATATACCAGAGCAAGGAAAACGAGTTACCATGTGCAGTTCCTGAAGGGGGAATGAGGCAACTGACCGGGCTTTGGTTCCTAAAATGCTGTCTCCCTCGGCCACTGTCACAGCCACCAACAAAGTTGAACATCCAAAATTTGATCCCAAGCTTTACAGAGTCCCCCAGTTGCTGATTGGTCGCTTGGCAAAAGGCAATGTAGAATTTTCCAGCTAAAAGACTCCTTGCAGATGCCTCAGTGACTGAGGAAAGAGAAGCCCTGAAGGAGAACTGGCATTTTGTGGGTGTATGACAAGTGGCTGGGTAATTTCCCAAGGATCAACTGAGCCAGGCGGGGAGTTCATGCATCAGTAGCAGCACCTCTAATATCAGAAGTTTAGCAAATTGACACCATGTCTGTCACACATACACATTATTTGAATTGATTGCTGGTTATAGATAATGCACTGTCCTCAGAAAAAGGAAAGAAAGAAAGAGAGAGAGAGGGAGGGAGGGAGCGAGGGAGGGAGAAAGGAAAGAAGGGAAAATATGGATGTATGTCCATGGCTTTGCTCAAATATGAAGGAGAATAGGAATCTTCCCCAAATGCCCTGAGCAAGACTGTGTAAATTACATGGGCGACTCATGATAAAGGGCCAGGACCACCCCAGGAGGAACATTCCCAGGTCTGAACTTCAGAAAGTCATTCACCTACAGTAAGCACCAGGATGATAAGAGCATAACTGTCCCCCAAGGAAAGCAGTGCCCTTGGGCACAAGCAACGGAGCGAACTAATTTCTAATAATGAGGTTGTGAGCTACAGGGCTTGTCTACAAAACAGGCTTATTCATGACAAGTAAATATGTCAACTAACTCAAGAGGCATGCTAAATCGTCATTGTTTTCTGAAGTTCAGGTTTCCTGGCTCTATAAAATGTGATGCACGCTTTCAATGTGCATCATGGAATCCAGGAGATTGCAGAAAGCCACATTAAACCTGGAGCTCCTGGGCTAATGAGGGGAAGTCCATTTTGCAGTAATGAATTGTTGGTAATAGCCCATCATGGAACAGATGTCTCATCCATCATTGCACTGGGAGTCCAACACTCCCCCAGCACAGGGAAGCCACACAGTCCAAGGAGGCCATCCTCATCTCTGGGCTCCTGAGGGGAGGGGAGTCATCCTCAGGAAATAGTATGAGTGGGTGCGATTTAGACTCCCAAATCCACCGTAACTCAAAATGTGTCCCCACCCATCTGCCACAGCAGTTAAAACACCCTCCTTTGAATTGTCTCTTATTAAAATGTAAATATGTCACCTGGAAGAAGTAACACATCACATTAGCATCGATTATCAGCCACTTTCACCTTATGAGGTGCTGGGCCCTGAGGGGATGGGAAATAGCAGGTAGTCATTGCTCAAGGGTGGCTTTCAGAAGGGTTTAGCAAGTCCAAGTTTGACAGGGTAAAGTCAAGCAGAGCGCATGATATGCACGAACATAAACCAAAGCTCACCTATCCTACTAATATCCTGAGTGGTGGTGGTAGTGGCGTGTGTATGTAAAATGCCCATGCACATACAGCTATGTGAACACAGGTGTGTGTGCATGTAGAGTACATAGGTTGATGTTCGGTGTCTTCCTTGATCATCTCCACCTCACTTCTGAGACAGGATCTCTCACTGAATATAAAGCTCATCCATTTGGCCAGACTGGATAGTCAAAAATCTCCATTTATCTGTCTCTATCCTCCAACCCCAGTGCTGGGTTTCCAGATGTGCTACCATGTCCGGTTTTTAACCAGAGTGCTGAGAATCCAAACCCAGGTCTATCTTGTGTAGCAAACACTTTCTTGACTGAACCATCACCATAGCTCCAGATCCCAAGGAGTCTGTGTGTACTATCTGAGCAACTCTAGGCAGAACTCATATCTTATTTATCTTTGCAAGCTCCCAGAACCTGCCACATAACACTGGGAAAGCCCTAGTATTCTACTACTAGATGTTGAATAAGTGTGTTTTAGCCCCACATCTCCTACAGAAATCACAGGAGGATTTACCATTTTTCAGATGCAGAACAGATTCTAGGTGAGCACATGGGACTGGGAGCTCCAAGCTGTGAATAAGCTCTCTCTAAGAAGAAGGACATGCAGGAACACCAGCAGGAGGAAAGGGTATACTGGACTAGGACCGTATTTTGGAAGTGCTTTTGATTGCCAACCTGAGAGTGTTGGGTGTTATTCTGGATCCTCTGAACAGTGACTAGGAGGGCAGGAGGAAGAAGAACACAGAGCTAATGAGCAACGGGGTGGTTTAGAAAGGTGGTTAGCATTGAGGAAGATAGGATGGAGAACTGGGACCTTAGAAGAGGTAAGAGGTTCCTTGTATGACACGAAACCATATCAATGTGATGAAAACAGAGGTGAGGGCACGCCAATAAGTCTGCTTGGATAGCTGATTGAATAAAGAGAAGCCGGGGAAGAAGAACGAGTGAGGGACATTGATTACATTTCAAACCCACTTAACTGAAGAGCAGAAAATTGGCTAAATGGGATAGATGGATGAAAGTCAGTCTGTTGTGTGACTTTTCCCAGGGAAAAGTAAACAGATGTCAACTAACCCCAGATAAGGCACCAACAACACTCCAAAGACAGGATTCCACCCAAGTCCAGCCTGATGAATCCATGAGTTTATTGCAGCCATCAAAGGAGAATAGGTTCGGTATTATTTTCAAGTACATGGATGACTCAAAGGCATCTGCATCACCAAGAATCCCCATCCCAACATGAGTGATGAGCACTCACCTCCTGGTACAATCTGTAGGCACCTCATCTGGCAGAAAGTCGCCTCCCACTTACATCCCTTACTGCTTGACCATGGTGAGATGCTTGAGGCTCTTGTAAGCTTCTGAGCCTTGTGAACTGCATGAATTTCTCTCTTTCCAGGAGAGAACACTCAAGCTTGGAGGAAACAGCTGCACAGCACAGACTCTGACTAAGGATAGTAAGGTCCTGCATAAACGTGTTGCGTTAGTTGACAATGGCATACTCAAGGGAGGACATCTATAGGACATCAAGAAATGTGGCATCGGGGACTGGAGAGATGGCTCAGTGGTTAAGAGCACTGACTGCTCTTCCAGAGGCCCTGAGTTCAATTCCCAGCGACCATGTGGTGGCTCACAACCACCTATAATGAGATCTAGTGCCTACAGGCAGGATACTGTATAAATATTGTATACATAAATAGATAAATAAATCTTTAAAAATAAAAAAAGAAATGTGGCATCAAACCTACAAGAAATTTAATAAATGACCTCGGGAATGAGTGAGCTTTCTGAGAAAAATGTGCCAACAACTCCAAGTCAGAATCATTAAGCCTGTCTGCACCCAAAGCATGAGTCCAGAATGGCAGGGGCATTGCATTGCCAGTCCTGCAGAAGAATCAGAAAAAATGAGGAAAGAGGAATACGAAATTTCACAAAAATGCCATCTCTGACTCTCTTCCAGAGCACAGTCTCAGAGAGGTGGCAAGTACAGGAAAACTTAAGTGAGACGGGATGGTGAGGAAAGGAAGGACTAGGAGGAAGCAGGCGGCAGGCAGGGACACTGAAGCCACGTCTTGGCTGAACTTTTTCATTTGTCCTTTCCAGTCTTGGGAAGGCTGAGCCTATACTTTCTATTCAGAGACTATGTGGTGGTTTAAATGAGAGTGGCCCCCATAGGCTCAAATGTTTGAATGCTTAGTCCCCTGCTGGAACTGTTTGGGAAGGATTAGGCAGTATGGCCTTGTTGGAGAAGGTGTGTCATTGGGGATGGGCTTTGAAGTCTCGAAAGATCACACCAGACCCAGTTTCTCCCCCTCCCACCATCCCTTCCACCTTCCCTGCCTTCTCTCTCTCTCTCTCTCTCTCTGATATGGGTCAGGATATAGCTCTCAACCACATCTCCCGCACCATGACTGCCTACATTACTACTATGCTCCCCACTGCAATGATAGTGAACCAACCCTCTGAAACTGTAAGCCGTCTTCCAGTTAAATGTCTCCTTTAAGAGAGTTGACTTGTCCATGGTGTCTTTTCATAGCAATTGAACAGTAACTAAAACAGAAACTGAAATACAAAGAGAGCAGGAGAGATGGGGAAAAGAGTCCCACAGAAGCAGGAGAAAGCAATCCAAAAGCAGGAGAAAGCAATCCAGAAAGAGGCTGAGAAGAGAGTGAGGCAGTGGAAGCCTAGCTTAAAGGAAGGACAAGCTGAAAACAGGTGACATTTTACCAGAAAACTCAGTTCTTGGGAGGAGTGAAAGAACAAGAAAATACGTGAGCTTTTCCTATAATATGGGAGAGGGCCTCAGATGGCAAAGGACCAGATTCGGTTGCTGTTCAGTTTCATCCAAAGCAGGAGAGGAATGAACACCATTCCCAAAGTTATAAGCTTGTCGTCCTGTGCAACGAGTAGAACCTGGACCTAGAATTATCAAGCACTGGGTATGAGCACTACAGGGGCCCTGAAACACCCAACTCAACACTTATATTTCATCAAGAAAACAGGGCCCAGAAAGGTAAAAATAAATTAGATAAAAATCACAATGCTGGCTAAGGGCTGAGCTCAGGCCTTTAAACTAGTCCGCACCAAATAGCATCTCTGTGTGCTGGATTGCCTAGAACAATTCAAACCATAATAATTTCTTCTTTCAGGCAATGATGATGCTATTCAGATGCAAAACAAAAACATGATTTCATGTTGGTATCTTTGTATAGATTTTCATATTTAAAAACTGAAAAAATAAATCAGAAGAAAAGAAAATCATTTATGAAAACAAACTCCTTTGGCTTTAGTCCTTGTAAACCGCCAGAGCAGTTACAAGGTGGCTGCTAAGTCCGTGACTAAGCTGCAGATACAAGGGGACCCCCCCACTTACCACTGTGTGACATTAAACAAGATGTTTGGCCTCTGCCAGGATAGAGGCCCCGACTCTCAGAAGATGGCAGAGGAGGGCAGGAGGCATCACATGGGAAGGAAGACGTGCCAGGTGAGGGGAAGGGAAGGAAAGCATCTGGAGCTACCACCAGTGTCATTTTCCCTGAGGAATCAGCCCAGGGTTTCAGCCAGGGATGATTTGAAGACTTTTTGAGAGGCAGGCTTGAAGAGGAAATGTAATTACTTTTTCCTGCACTTGAATATCAAGGTGGTGTCCCTTTCAAAACAAAGAAGGCACTTTAGGTGTGGAAGGGAGAAAGCTAGCAAAGAAATGAAGGATGGAGAAGGCCTTTCACGCTGAAACCTGTGACATTTCACCAGAGTGACTCCCTTTGGGAGCAGCTGGCACAAATGTCACTCAGCTGAGGTGGTAAGCACCAAGAGAGAGCAAGAGCCCTGTGGGAAATAGCATGGTCCGCTCCTGCGCTCTTTATCTTAAACCCTGACTCCTGGGCGAGAGGCGAAGTCCAGGCACTTAGCTGAGGTCACTGGCCTTGGACAAAGCTGGAGCTGTCTCACAAGTGCACTGTGGTCAGGAGGAAGGACATTCTAATTTCTCTGTTTGAGAAGGCAGTTAAGGATAATTAAGCACCCCCTTTTCTTCTCTTCTCCTTTCTTTACCGCAGTTTCTCAGTCTGGGCACTGGGCATGATTTAGGTAGGGACATGTTGTGCAATGAAAGATAGGATTTGCTAACCCATCCCTGTTCTAACCCTGCTGGGTGACTAGAGCTCCCTCCAGCTCTATAAGGACACTGGGGGGGAAACTGGCCCAGTGAGAACCACCACTCTCTTCTTTGTATTTCTGGCCCTCAGATCACTTATCGAAAGGATGACATGGCCATTGGTATCTTCAGCAGTAACCTCTTCTCGTATCTGGCTTCAGGTTGGGAGGACCACGGCAAGCTCAACCTTTTACGTATGCTTCTTCCTCGTGGTAGCCAATGCTGTTCTGCATCTTCAAGTTCACTAATTCATAAGACTGGATCGTACCATAATAGGAACCCAGCTCCCAGGATTACTTGATAACTCATGTTTAAACGTCCACCAAAGTCAAGTATGAAGCCAAGAATAGCTTCTGAGAAAGAGGTTGAATCTGGTGAGGAGAATGGTGTGAACACTCTGGAGCTCTGTGCTATGATCCTACTGTGGCTTATAGGGGCTCAAGAAAACTCACTGATTGGCCACAAAAAAAAGGTTGAGCTGGCTTGGCTCAAAGTCCAAATACTGGCTCTGGCCTCACCACAGCTTGCAGCCTTTCAATTCTTTGGTTCCTAGGTCAGAGCAATATACCTGTTGCTACCTCCAAACTATCAAGGAATTCAAGACTCAAGAGCAATCATATAATGTATGTACAGCTGCTTCCTTCCTCGTAGGCCAAGGGTGTGTGCCTACTCGGAGTTGTTACTATTTCTGAAGAAGTTCTGGGAGCTGTAGCAAATAGCTCCCTGAAAGGGAAAACTGGCAGGCACTGAGTGTTTTGCCAATGTCTCCTTCTTAGGCATCAATCAATTACAAGCATTTGCTTGCCCCAGCTTGTTAATTAAACACAGATACTGTGCCTGTCTGAGTCGTCCCATCACCCAATTTGTAAGAAAACAGACAGACTGGCTGCACTTCTTGGCTTCTTATTGCTGTATCTCTCCCAGTGCTGAGGGTGGGTGACCAAAGCAGGAGGTGAGGATCCTGCAGACAAGGGTCCCTGGACCTGCAGGGCCCTTTATACAGTGTCTTGGGGACCCCTTTGCATCCAGAGGAGGCTCAGTAAATCCATTCTGCAGAAAAAGAACACACCCTGTTGTCAGGGAATTTCACTTGCCTGAAAGTCCCCCATCAGGGCTTTCTGTAGCTAGGCTTGTCACTCAGTACTCAAGAGCCACCTCTGAGGTATTTTAGCTTCAATTAGGACTCTCTGTTTATTGTTTTACAATCCCAGGGGGTTAGCTTTCCAGAGACACATTTAACTGAAGCACAGGATTTTTTTTAAAAAAAGAAAAATCAAAGTTTATTGCTTAAAAGCAAATAAAAATACTCAGACAAAGCTAGACATGGTATCTCACACCTGTAATCCCAGCACTCGAGGAGCCTGAAGATGAAGGATTGCTTCAAGTTTGACCCTAGCCTGGATAATATAGTGAGTTCCATGTCAGCCTGATCTACAGAATAAGAGCCTGCGCAAATCAAACATACACACACACACACCTTTCAAAAGCCCCCAGCAAAGTCTAATCCAAAGCAAAATGTATGAGACATTCGAACAAAATGCCTCTGTCAATTTGCCCTCACCTTTCAGTTTTATAGTTGAAGTTGTTTTGGATTATGGACTTCTAATCACTTATTACTTCATCTGAAGATGGACATCTTCTGGTTCAAGAAGCCTAAACATGTTAGTCGAATGTATGCACTAAGTGTTAAGGCTGGGATTTGAACCCTCCTCTTTAGGAAACAAAACCTATGGTTTTCTTTTATGCTACCTGAAGCATGGAGGCTCTCATAGCATCGATGTCACATACCGATATGTGTTACCTTCTGAAAGTCGAAGACCACGCTGTCGTTTGTTGGAAAGTTTTCATTTTTGTGGTCCCTGAAACAGAACAAAATAAACCCTTCACACGAAATTTTATGTATGTGTGTGTGTGTGTGTGTGTGTGTGGTGGTGGTGGTGGTGATGGTGGTGGTGGTGGTGGTGGTGGTGGTAGTTTTGCTTGTTTGTTGGTTGGTTTTTGTTGTTTTTCAAAACAGGGTTTCTTTGTGTCCTCCTGGCTGTCCTAGAACTCACTCTGTAGACCAGAACTGGCTCTGTGGTCTACTCACAGAAACCCACATACCTCTGCCTCCCAAATGCTAGAATTAAAGGCATGTGCCACCAATGCCCAGCCAGAAATTATATTTCATAGTGGTATGGCAAGTGTTCTTTCTGCTTGCCTTTCTTCCTCTTGCCTCTTTTTGTTGAGTTTTGATGAATTAAACTTGGTCTTTTTTTAAGGTTATTTCAAATTTGTCTTCCAGAATACCCTTAAGAAACAGCCATAAAGGTTAGTTACAGAGTCCCATATTATTATAGAGACCACCACTGAGCCAAAGGGCCAGGACTTTCCAGGAAAAGCAAGTTGAGACAAGAGCTAAGGGTCTATCCAGTAGTGAGCAATCACCATGTACCAAGCATGGTACCATCAGGTTGAATTCACATCTGTACAGTTTTAGTGCATTGTTTTTGAAAGTGTGTTCAAGCATCCATTACATACTATGAGTAAATAAAACTGAATAGTCTCCTGAGTGGTTCTGCTTATGGGTCAAATATCTCAGGCTGTAGAAGGGTCCATTAGTCCTGAAAGACTCGTCAATCTGGAAACACTGGAGTGGCTGCCTGGGAACCTCAGTAGCTTAAGATTCCAGATGCATCCTGCTTTGTTATCCTTCCCGATGGCTTGGAGACCAGACAGGAATCTGTGAGTAACGTTGCTCCTTCCTTGAAAACCCAAACATCTGTATAATGCTCTTCATGGAGTGCCTGCTTTCTGCTCATCTTCTCAGCACCCTTGTGAGTTATATGATCCTTCTTTCTCAGATAAGGACCTTGAGACACAGGGATGTGGCAATGCATCTAAGTCCCTTAGGAAATGGAAGTAGCCAGGGCCTATCTTCCTAACTACGGACTGGACTCGGGTCCTCATTATCACACAGCAAGCATTACTGATCGAGCCCCTTCAGTTGCTTCTGCGGGTGATTTGTAGCAGCCTTGAGAACGGTAACTAATACCCAGCATTGGCAGGGGAAATGAAATGAGCGTGGTGATTAGGAGTCAGCAATTGAGTGGACCATCAGTAGCGTATAGATGATCAATAGGCTGCCTGCTATAGTAGCCGAGGCTCCCAAGCTCAGCTCTGGGGCCCTGACTCTTAGCTCTGTGTCCAGCTCATCCCCAGACAAACTGATAGTGTCCGCGGCTGCCCTCCATGATGAAGGTCCTACCTGTCTTGCCTTCCCAGCTGGCCCTCTTGGCTCTCTGCCCCATCCCCAATCAAAACCAATTTCCACATCTTCTGAGTACTCATAAGGGAGCCATGCTAACCTGATAAATTAATTCAAGCTAATGCAAATTATATCTTAATATGTTACCCTTCCAGGCAACATTTACATTTTTAGAAGTTGCTTCAGTTCCTTAAATCTAAATGAGTGAGTACTGTGGGAATGTCAAGCCTCGTGGCAGACAGCTAGGAAAGACTTCAAGAATAGCAACACCTGGCTGGGCCCTCAGAGGTCAGTCAGGGATGGTCCCATCTGCTCCTCCTGATCTTCAAATACCTCTCGAGCCCAGAGGTACCAATGTCAAATCTTTGTCTAAAACCAGGAGATTTCTATCTTGAGAAAACATGCTTTATTACATTTGACTACTGCCTCTATTCTAATATATGCAGATGAGATTCTTCTGTGCAATCAAAATAAATCTATGATATTGCTTTGCTTAATTTCCTCTCCTGTACTAGAGAATGCGAGTTCCCTGAGGATGGCAGGAGAGAGAAGAGGAGGCACCAGTCTATCATCAGCCTAGGAGACTTCTACTTTGGACTCGTAGGCTCGCCTAGGTTACTATGGACCTTCTTGGGCAGATCTGGCCACCAGGCCAGAAGATATCAGACAAAGCTTCAGTTGCCCCTGTGTTCCTGTAGAAATGAAAAGAGAGACCAGGGCTGTAGAGAGCCCAGCTTCAGAAACCACAGGATGGCTCTGTGGGTAAGGGTGCTGGCTCTAAGCCTAACACGTGAGTTAAATCCCCAGACCCCACATAGTGGAAAGAAAGAACTAACTCCTGCAAGCTGTCCTCTGGCATCCACATGTGCATTATGGCATATGGGTACCCACAGACACACAAATTAATAAATTAATTAGTTAGGCAATGAATGCAAAAATAGAGGACCCAGCTACAAAAGCAATTCGTTCATATCAGAAGCTCTGAGAGAGGGGAGCATGTGAGTCTAAGCATTTAGGAACCAATCCTGCTGGCAGATGTCTGTTACAAGGAGCCTGAATGTAAGGATGGTAGTACACACACACACACACACACACAC
>LOJH01030878.1:0-17383 GCA_001685095.1 Ellobius talpinus | reverse complement strand
TACACATATACACTTGCATATACTCATGTGCACATACACGTGAGCACACACACACTGCATATATACACAATGCACGCATACACACTTGTGCACACTTGTGTCCACAAGCATCTGAGCACACACACATACATGCACACATCACAAGTACAAGCTGAATTAAAGGGAGCTGGGGTCTCCTTTCTCGAGATTCACAGTTGGTTCTACCCTTTATGAGCTCTGTGATCTCTGGTAAGTTGTCTAACTCCTCTGTGCTTTAGCTTCTCCTTTGTAAAGCGAGAATATAAACCATTCTCCTTGCCAAAAGCTCACCTGAGGATCTGACAGCTGCTAGTCAGGACAAGTTGCCTATGTTGGCCAGTTTTATGTCAACTTGAAAAAAGCTAGAGTTATCAAAAAGNNTTTTCTTAACTAGTGAGTGATTTGGGAGGGCCTGGCCCATTGTGGGTGGTGCCATCCCTGGACTGCTGGTCCTGGGTTCAGAAAGCCAGCTGAACCAGTCAGGAGGAACAAGCCAGTAAGCAGCATCCTCCATGGCCTCTGCATCAGCTCCTGCCCCCAGGTCCCCGCCCTGCTGGAATTCCTGTCCTGACTTCTTCCAATGATGAACAGTGATGTGCAAGTCTAAGTCAAAAATGAACCTTTCTGTCCCCATGTTCCTTTGGTCCTAGTGTTTCATCATAGCAATGATAACCCTAAGACAGAAATTGGTACCAGAGTAGTAGGTATGCTATGATAGACCTCACTGTGTGTTGTGGAAGGACTTTGACACTTTGGGCTAGAAAAGCCATTGATTGTTCAAAACTTGGTGAGTAAAAGTGAGAACTTAGAAGATTATAGGATAATAATGCTGAGAGCAACGTAGATAATAGAAGTCTGATATGTGAAGGGTCAGAGGAAAGCAAACCTCTGTTGAGCTATTTGATATTTTGAACAAAGAACCTGTGGTTCTGGTTAGCAGGCGTTGAAGAATCAGCTGTGGTTAATGAGAGACCAACATTACTGTAATAAACCTGTTGCTTTACAATCGATGGTGGTCAACTGAAGCTGAGAAATTATCAGTAATTAAGGAGAGACCATTATCACTGAGGTGAAATCTGGGATGTGTTTCTTCAGAGTCAGCACACAGAAGCTGTGTTCCAAAGTGGCCAGGGTTATATCTCATGCTGGCAGCCAAACTTGGTCCTATGTAAGAGTGTCCCAGGTGGTACTGGTTTAGAAGACATTGAAGGGGCAATGAAGAGCAGCTGAGGCTTTGCACTCTGAGAGGCCAGGAAAGGCCATTGGTGAAGTGCATCCCAGTTAAAGCAGGAAACCCCAGCATTTTTTAAATTCTGGTACCATAAGATGACCACCAAGAACAACAGCAGCGGTGGAGTGGAGCCAGCCTGAGCCTGGAAGACAAGCTGTGTGTGCTGCAGAGGGTGGAGCTGAAAAAGTAGCCTAGACCCTTTGGAGGAGCCCACAGACCATTAGTGAATCCCATACATTGGATTTCTCCCCTCTTGGAATGAAGTATTGAACTTATTTTGATTTTGCAGGTGCACACATTTGAGAGAGTGGAAATTTTTAAAAGACTTTAGATTTTTAGAGAGATACTGGATATTTTAAAGGGACTTTGAACTTTCAGGTGTTGGAATTTTAAAGGACTAGGGGTCATTTGTGCTGGCTGGTTTTATGTCAGCTTGACAGAAGCTAAAGTCATCAGAGAGGAGGGAGTCTCAGTTGAAAAAATGTCTCTGTATTAGTCAGGTTTCTCTAGAGTTACAGAATATATATATATATGTGTGTGTGTATATGTATATATTCTATAAGTTATATATATGTGTGTGGGGAGAGAGAGAGATTCTATAATGAATATTCCAGAGGGAGAGAGAGATTCATTCTATAATTTGTATATATAGAGAGGGGGGAATTTATTGTAATGTCTTAGAGGCTGCTGCTGTCCAACTAATCCAACAATGGCTAGCTGTGAATGGAAAGTCCAAGAATCCAGTAGCTGCTCAGTCCCATGAGGCTGGGTGTCCCAGCTGGTCTTCTGTAGATGCTGGAATCCCCTAGAAGGAGGCTCCAGTGCCAGGGAAGGAAAGGATGTACTTACAAGGTGAGGGCATGCCAGAGAAGAACAAACCCTTCCTTCTTCCATTGTCCTTACATAGGCTTTTAACTGAAGGTGTGACTCAGATTAAAGGTGCCTTCCAGCCTTATGGTCTGGATTATAGTTGTGTGTCTTCCAGCCTCAAGATCCAGATCACAAGTGTGCCCTCCATTTCTAGATTGTAGTTCATTCCACACATAGTCAAGCTGACAACCAAAAGCAGCCATCACAGCCTCTATAAGATCAGGCTTTAGACAAGACTGAAGAGCATTTTCTTAGTGATTGACGGGGAGGGCCCATCCCACTGTGGGTGGGGACAACTCTGGGCTGGTGGTCCTGGTTTCTATAAGAAAACCAGCTGGGCAAACCAGGAGGAGCAAGCCAGGAAGCAGGATTCCTCCATGGCCTCTGCATTAGCTCCTGCCTTCAGGTTCCTGTCCTGTGGAGTTCCTGTAAGGAAGTGTAAGCCAAATAAACCCTTTCCTCCCAGATTTTTAGATTTTGTTTAGTCATAGTGTTGCATCATAGCAACAAAACCCCAGAGACTTTGGGCTATGCTGCAGTAACAGACAGATCTCCACCCTGAACATGGACTTAGAATCGGATAGACCTGAGTTAGAATCCCAGAAGCAATACTTGCTGAATGTTTATTATTCAGATTTCCGTCACTGTGACAAAAATAGGCTTAAAATAAGAAGGGCTTATTTTGGTTCATGATTTCATAATTTCAGTCCATAGTCAGCTGGCTCCATCGAATTGGGCCTCGGTCATAGGATGAAGCAATTCTTCTCACCTCTTGACAGCCAGAAGCCAAAGAGGAAGGAAGGCAGAACCATGGTATGACCTTTGAGGGAACACTCCTAGTGAGTTCCCTTCCTTCAACTGTGCTGGCCTCTTGAGGGTCTGCTGCCCACCCCTGCTAGTGCTGTGAGCTGGAGACCAACCCTTTAACACTAGACTTTGGGAGACATTTCATATCCAAACCACAGCACTAAATTTTCTGACCTTTTCTTAGATTCAATGGCTTCACAGTGAAGATGGTTATGGTCAGGACCACGTCAAAAGATTGTTATGATAAAAATAGCACAGTAGATATGAAATGCTTGCCCAGCTGGATACAAAACGAAGTGTCCCTAGGTTGTGATTGTTCCCACCAGAGTAGTGATGGTTCTGGGGCTTCTGTTGGTTTGTCTGCAAAATAAAACAATCAGTTCCCTGAAGGTTCTGAGGGTCTGGAAAGATCATGTACATAGAAAACATAGCAATAAAAAAAAGAGTAGAACCCAAATTTTAAATTATTTTCTCTTCTCTTTCACCTAGTTCATAAGCGTATCAGGCTTTGATCCTAACCCAGCTACAGGGGATTTTGTGTTTTCTGAAAAGCATAAAAATGAACATTATATTTTGGTAGCACCAGTCTTCATCAACAATGGTTCACACTCATTTCATGCCTGCTGAGAGCTGTCTACAGTTCTCAAAAGCACAACACATCACCCCATGCCTCCCAAGGTTTCTGCAGGCTGGATGGGCTGTTGGAAATGCCCACCAACCTGGAGAGAGGCAGCTACTCTGTAAATGCCAGTTTTCTGTGTTCCCTGTCCAGCCCTACACTACCATCTCCTCCCTTGCTGCCATTTCTATGACAAGCTGGAATTTCTGGTGTTAGGAGAGAGAAACCTTACAACCTTGAGTGGTCCCCGTTTGGCATTGCAGAAATCACAACAGATCATGATCCTCTCTCACCTTTTGCAGTAGGAATGGAAACATCCCAGTGCGGAAGGCCTAACTTTAGTCACAGCTGGTGCCTGGCAGCCAACAACAGCTGCACACTGGGACCCTGTAACAACCAACTCAGGTGCCCATGGAATCTGGGGAAGCCAGGACAGGAATATCCCATTATGAGAACACATCACATGTCCCTCATAACATGGCTGCTGTGAGCCCCTTTCAAGAAATCTACTTGCTGTTCTGGAAGCTTCTGAGAATATGCTGCCTCCTCTTTGGAGCCTTCCATCCCGTTCCAGTAAGATGGCCATTCCTTGCTCTGTGTCCGCATTTAAGGTTTTTTGCTAATATCTTTCAGTACTTGGCATCCTGGGGTAACTGCATACAGTAGGCAGTTTGTTGAATGAATAATTAAGAGAGGGAAACAGGAACCTTGAGAATTCAAACATCCTAAGTAAAAGGGAAAAAAAAAATCTGTGGATCTAATAAGTCTCCTGGGAATGAAAGTGAACATTCTTCACTTTGCCTAATGTCTTAAGAATATGAAAAGGGAAAACCCTAACACCAGGGAACAACTCTATGGGGTACAAGTTAAGGGCGTAGAAAAGGCTGAGGCTAAGGGAAAATGTATGCCATGATTGATTAGTCATGCCTGCTGGGGAGCAGCCTAGGAGGAGGGCAGCACTTTGTCCTGGGAGGGGCCAATCCTCTTCTCCCCTTAACTAGCAACCAAATGAGTAAAAATGCAACTCTTAAGAGTAGAGTATGATTTTATCTTCAGTCCCTAATTGGGATATTTAGCAAATGTGTTTTACTAGGAAAATGAAAGTTGGGTGGAAATAGATGATTTTATAGTCTGTATTGAATACTCTGTCAAGAGAAAAATATATGTATTTTTATGAGCAAAAAGGAAATAAGCCTCTTCATCTGAATTACCGGTTATGCCTTTGAGTAGGAAAGGAACATAATGACAGGCATATAGGGACGCAGGCCTTGCCTTACCCTTGACCTTAATTTATCCACTGGGAACATTTTTTTCACATTTGCATGTTCTCTCCCTTACTTTCTATAACCTCTCTACATTTTTCTTCTACTGCACAATTTAAAACTAAATTTCAGGGGCTGGAGAGGTGACTTAGGGGTTATGGGCACTTGCTGCTCTACCAGAGAACCCAAATTAGATTCCTAACACCCACATGTTAGCTTACAACTATTTGTAATCACCCTCTTCTGGCCTCCATGGGCACCAGGCATGTATGTGATACACAGACATACATACAGGCAAAACATGCAAACACGTAAAATAAATTAAAATATTTTCCTACATCATATTACCTTCACCTAAACACTCCCACTGTATTGTACAGAAATACGGACAACTCTAACTCCAAGACCATTATTACAGCCAAGAGATTTAACAGTAATGTGACCAAGGACAGTGAACATGAGTTCATTAATGTCAGTTGCTTTTGAGTCTTTATTCAGTTTTCCTCACTTTTACTTCTTCTTAGAGAATCTGAGAGCCAATACATCCCATTTGATCTCCACGGCTCTTTAGTCTCTTTTAATACAGGGTAGCCCCTTGCCTTTTTATGTTTTCATAGATGCTTGGCTTTGAAGGGAAGCAATCCAGGCACGTTAAGGAATGTCTCACATTCTGTATTAGGCTGATGGCATCTTTGTGTTGATATTAAAGTGAAGTATGTTTGGGAGGAACACCGGAAGAACTTAATGTATTATGTCTGGTAGTCTAAGAACTGGTGACCTTCAATTGCATCCCTTGGTTAGAGCCAGAGGCTCCAAGATCTCACCATTGTAATTCCTTGCAGTTATTAAGTATTATTTGAATGACACTTGAAAACCCCATGAACATCCTGTTCCCCGACAGCCTTTTACCCAAAGCTCTGTGGTACATCAATGGTCCTAGTCTGAGAATGGGACCACACAGGGGACAGCCTACTGGCTCCATGGTTTCTAGCTCAACTTCTACAACCGGTGAGTTGAAAGTGTATGCTGTCATAATTTGTCTTACTTATCTACATAAAGAGCACAGTAAGAGAGCAAGATATGAAGATTAATCTTGATCATGAATATCAAGGAGCTTTGTGCAAATGCTCACATGCTTGATCATTGAAATTCCTTATTTACATTCAAGAAGGCTGCCTCAAATAAGATAAATGTACTCAGAGTTGTAGCTGAGGGAAAAGCATGTAAATAGTTCCAAATAAGTAAAAATATTCATAAGCTTCTACCGAGTGCTCACACGGAGCTTGACACAGAGAGTAAGCTCACACAGTGCCAGGGATGGGGGACATCGAGACCCTTAAAATAAAATGTAATTCATTCAATTATTATTTTATTCATTAAATAAACTGAGGAAATGCTGAGATCCTGTGTTGAGTGATTCCTGCTTCCTGCCTCCACAGAGCCGATGCAGCGAGGTATACCTTCTCCAGAATGGTGGGACTGAATCTAAACTAAGGTCTGTCTTTCCATGTAGGGATAAAAACAATGCTGGTGAACTACCCTATGTCTCACACTTCTGTCTTTCATCTTGTTGTTGTCATGGAGCTACGGAACAGATTTCTATGAAGGCTCTTCCAGAGCCCAGGCACTCCAACAGCAAATATACCAGGGTGGCCTAGAACTCTCCCCGAGGGCCTCCCTCCCTCCCTCCTGTGGTGTGGATCTGAGCAGGCTGACCCCTCACAGCGAGGACACAGGCTGCCAGAGCAACCTCCCTGGAGTTTGCCACAGTGATTCAGCCCTGTTCTCTGCCCTCCCCTCTGCCTACCTTCTGTCTTGTGCCATCTTAATTTTTTTTAAAAATTTTATCATTTTTATGTGTGTGTATGTGTTTTGTACCATGTGTGTGCAATGCCTGCAGAAACTGAGGGTGGTGTCAGATTTCCTGGAATTAGAATTACGGATGAGCATGAGGTGCCATGTGGGTGCTAGGAATCTAACCCGGGTCTTCTGGAAGAGCAGCCTGTGCTTTGAACCATTAAGCCTTCTCTCCAGGCTGCCTTGTCTTGTCTTCTCTAGAAAAACAACTTCCTTTAGGTCTCAATGTAGCAGGGACCCCTAGAAGCTGTTCTGGATGTAATCTATCTTTTTATTCCAAGAAGGTGTGGTCACCTGGAAGCCATATTGTGAATACCTCCTGGGGTCAGTTACAATTTGGTGGTGAAGAGGAAGCCAGATGCTTGCACGTGGTTGATTCACACCAAGGATTTAAAAATGGGAAGAGAGGCTCCCTACATTTTTTTCTTTCCTTTTTTTTCTCTGGGTCTCAGATACAGCAGATAATTGAGCTATTCGCAGTCCTAAGTTCATGGTCACCTCACCACCATTAGCATGCAGTCTCACATGTTTTAGTTTGTAGTGGTTTTCTCTTCATCTGTAATCTCCTCTCCACTCGATCATGGCTTTTAATACATGTCTTTGAGCATGTATATATCTTCTTAAAATAAACAATAGCCCTGAGCGTTTGCTTGTATGTGTGTTGACTTTTAGAAATACTACCTGAAGGAGCTTGTTCTATTTTTACCGGTGTTCTATTTTTTTTAAGATCTACCCATGAAATTGGCTGAATAACTAGTTTATCAATTTCTAAAATAGTATATAGTTGAACCAGTCAAGGTCAGTGAAGTTATGTGCTGGAAAACATGGAGATTTGCTGCATGGTCACATGGCTTGTCCATTGGTTTAATAAGGTCTATGCTTGAGAGCTGGGGGCTATTGGAGCCTCCACTGTCATCACAGCTGAGAGATAGAGGGAAATAAAACCTGCCCACACAGTCTTTGCCCAGAAGAGGGCAAATGGCATAAAGATTTTTGAACTCTTCTGTCCAAAATGGTCTCAAATAAATCACAGAGCTATTCCCAACTTCACATGTAAGAGTCTAACAGGGGGAAACATTGGAACCAACTGGCAAGCAGATCTGGTGACTATCACACTGCAAGCTACCACAATGCTTTGTATCTGTCCATCCTTGGTTACCTCCAGTTTCCTGCCACCACAGACCTCCATGCTGACACGAAGAACCTCTCATTTGTCCCCTTGTGACTCATGCAAGTATCTCTGCTCTGCACCCACCATTGTTGGTTTATAAAGCTTATGTGGACTTAGTATTGATAATTGCATTCTGGCTTTCCCAGTCCATCGAACAGAATAAGGAATCTCATGGTTGACTTCATTTTTGTGGATTTTGGGTACTTACCATTTCACTCCCCATTTTATAAACTTTCCATTCGTGTTCCTGAACCATTTTTTTGGCCCATTTTCTACCCCTACTGTTGGGTAGTCAGAGATCTTGTATAGCTAGATGTAAATTCCTTGTTGAGTCAGAATCCTTGTCATTAATATCTTTTCCCACTCTGCTACTTCTTACTTTGTGTCTTCTATTGAACCTAAGCCCTTACTGTTGATGCGTTTAAATCCATCACTATAATTTTGCTTTTGGGTCTGTGCTCTGAGGACATGATTTGGGAAGACTTTATAAGCCACAAAGATATTCCTCGTGCTTCCTCTTGTTTAGACTAGAGCTTTCACAGGTAGGTGTTTGTTTTGAGAATGGTCCTCACGTAGCCCAGGCTGACCTTGAACTTAAATTACATCTGAGGATTGTCATAAACTCCCGATCCTCCTCCTCCTCTACTTCTTGAGTGCTGGTATTACAGGCATGCAATATCACACTGAGTTGTTATTTTTTTTTAATTGCAGTGCTGGGAATTAAGTCCAGGACTTCATGGATGCTAGACAATGACTCTAGTGACTTCACCACATGTCCAGATACACATGCAGATTTTTCATATACATTTATGTGTGATATATGGGAAGGTTCCAAGTTCATCTAGGGAGCCAGGCACTATCATGGAATCTTTCTCTTACCAAACCTCTATACAAATTTTAAACAAAAGACTTATTTTTCTTTATGTAGCTGTGTGTGGTGCCCTTGGAGACCAAAGGGGTTGTTGGGGCTGGGGTTACAGCTGGTTGCAAGTTGCCCAGCATGAGTGTTAGGAACTGAACTCGGGTCCCCTGAAAGAGAAACAGGTCATCTTGACTTCTGAGCCACCTCTCCAGCCCCATTTCATCCCATCTTTATCACAGATCAGTTCTTCTGTACTCTAGTTTCCCCCCAGCATTTGATTTTTCTCTGGGCTCCCTGTTAAACCATACTTTTAGGACATAAAGGCAATACATTTTTCCTGTGCAAATTATGTGGTGTGCTCTGAGTAGGGACATCTTGGAGGTGCCTCACAGCGTTAGGAGAGGGTGAGGCATGACACATATAAAACTGTTGTCAGATTTCCCTCGGCTCAGTTCTGCCTCTATAACTTAATAGTCGTGTGAACTTGAGCCTCCGTTTCTCTGTAAAACAGGGAGAATGCTGTGAACCCTGGAAGGTTGTACTAAGAATTAAATGGTGGGAAATGTTTAAAAGCATACCTCTTGGCTAGTGTTGTTTTCCCTTGGACCTTCATCATCACTTCAGCGACTGTATAAGTGGTTTTCCCCAGTCCTCATCATGGTATAAATGGAGGATCTATTGACCCCAATCCCTCAAATGTCATTGCCTCTTGTCCATACCCAACAATCCATGACTTCCACACAATTATACCTGGATACCCTTGTAATGTCCTGCACAGACTCCCAGAAGCTCGCTGTTGGCTTGCCCACCAGCACCACTTTCAGCTCTCCTGAAGTCTCCATGTTGCTTCTTCCCTGCCCCTTTTCACAGTTACCAAGTTGCTCCCCAGCCTTAGGGACAAAGGCCTGGCACATGGTAGACAATGAGAAGTGTTGGATACATCATTGTATTCCTTGTGCCTGGCCATTTCTGCACATGGGTTTAGGAACATGTGATTTTTTTTGCACTCCTTTCCTTCTTACCCCTTTTTCCAAAACAATAAAAATAAAAATAAAAGAAGAAGTAAGGTCTCTGTCATAGGAACTGTGGGGGTTACAGAAGGTCTTGCAGGCAGGCTCTGCAGTAGCAGTGTGATGGGACTTGGAACTTGGTTCTTGGGAAATGACGTTCTTTAAAGACCACACAGCTGGCCCTGCAAAGCATGGCTTTGGCTGTCTTTCAAAAAGGGTTTTCTATCATTTTCAAATTGTATTATATAAGTGCTTGATCCCTAGACTAGGGATCTTTTCTGTCACCTTCTATCCTAAGTCTTGGAGCTCCATCAGTCTGAGCAGGTGAACCCTGCAATGATTCTTGACTCTCCACACTGGCCAAGAAGAACAGATACCTCTTCCAATATGGCAGCCCTCAGGTTATGATCAGCTGATTCTGACCAGAAACACCTCCTCCTCTCCATTTCCCATCACCTGTGTTTTAAACCATGGCTTGCACCTCAAATCACTGTACTTTCCCCTGCTCTTTGTGGTGTTAGTGAAACAGGCCCATATCTTTCTGGATCCTGAGATCCATGTTTTGCTCTTGACTCAATCCCAGCTTGACTAGGAAGCAGAAGGAGGATCCTGGAGTTTGGCTGAATCCAACTAGACTAAACCCCATCTCCAAGTGTCTTCTGTTAGTAGAGCACTTAAACTGCCCTGTAGAATGGGTGTGATCAGGGTCCCCATCAAAGGAGGTATAGGAATTCTGCCTGACCCCATGGCTAGGGTTAGGTAGGGGCAGGAAGACTCCGGGAAGCAGGGATTTGGCTGGTAAAGGCAGGTCTAGGGTGAGCTTCCAATGCTCTCTTGCCTGGTTTGCTCTGGGCAACAGGAAATAGGGTGGGGAGGGAGGAAGGATGGGGACAAGGATTTTGACCTAAAGGCCCAGAGCTGGACCTGCTTCTGAGTTTAAACCTGTGGTTTTAAACAGGAATGCCTGCTGTGCCTCATGTTACTGGGTTAGTAGCAGAGTGTTTCTTTGCTTTCCAGTCTTCCCTTGAGGCAGGGAATCTCAATGTAGCCCAGGCTTACCTTACCTTACCTTACCTTGCCTTGATGATCCCCTCACCTCAGCCTTAGGAGTTCTGAGATTACAGGTGTATGTCACCATACCCAGCTTGTCCCTCTCTTCTCTTGGGATTCCTAGCACGGAGGGAGTAAGTAGATGTTCACTCCAGGCCGCTTATGATGCTTCAGTTGCCCCTCCATTTCCACACTGACAGCATGGCACTATCTGTATAGTCATGCCACATCTTCAGAAAAAGGACACAATTCACTCTTAAATGTACATTTCCTTTTCCTTGGTCTCCACTCAAGCTCAGATGGCTGAGATGCTTGATCTGCCTCCTACATGGCAGACATAAATAATTGAACATAGAACTTCTTTTCACTAAGTTCAGATAGGACTTCAGCCTCCTTGACACTCATAGCTGGCATATGGATGGGAGCTGTTTGCTGCCCTGCCTTATGTGAAATCATCTTGTCTACTTCATAGTGCTTTGTTACCTCGAGACAATTGGTATTTTCTACCTTAAGTTACTAGGTAGATGTCTTGAGTTTTTTACTACTCCAATCTGTGTTTGATTCTCTCTGCCTCATCCTAACTCTGCCCTGTGGTGGTCTTCATACCCTGTTGTGGATCAATGGACATATCTGTCTTCTCAATAGGGGCTAAGAGGACAGTGTGGAGATTGTACTTGGGATCAGTGTGTGTCCTGCATCTGACTCTTCGATGGTATGTGTCCTTAGACAATTCTATTCTCAAATGCATGAAAGCCAACCAGCAATTACAAGGTAAAAATGCCAGCACATTGAAATTCCTTTCCTGCCCCAGACCAGAACAAAGCAGGGACAATTTGTCTCATGTAAATTTCATAATACAGGAAGCTGCCTCCCTTGAGCCAAAGTGCATTTTAACTTGGCATCTTCTTCAGCTTAGTTCCAGAAAATGTGTGGCACCAAGAAGTTGGATAGTGGGAATGACCTGTGTCCTTGGGGAGGCCTAAGCTGTTGATACAGCTAGCCAGGTTGTCATAGTAATCCTCTGACTTCATCTCTCAACATGTTCCCATTATCTGGTCCTCTTGCCACACCTGAGGATGCCTTGTGCACTCCACCCCAGGGTCTATGGGGCACCTATGTCTTCTCCCATCACATTCCTCCAGTCTCTCCTCCTTTGAGTCTCTAATAACTCCACCACTCTTTCTTAGTTATTTTTTTAGTACCTTCTCATTAGTGGACCTATAGACATTTATTTGCTCATTTGTCTGACTCTTGTCCTGGAATGAGACCTGGTCTGTTGGTACATTTCTGTTAGAAGCCTGTACTACTGACATTTGGGACTGGATAATTCTTTGTTGTGGGGCTGCTCCTTGTACTGCTACATGCAAGGAACATTTGACTTCTACCCCTTAGATAATGGTACTCCTCTCCTCTTGGGTCTTGGCAATCCGTAACAATCACCAATATCTCTAGACATTGCTAAATGATTTCTATGTGTGGAGCAAAGTCATTCCTGGTTCAGAACCACTGGCCTAGAACAATGCTGAGCACACGATAAACAAATCTGTGTGCTGAGAATGAGTCAGCTTCATATTGGCCTCACTTGGACTATGTCTGCATAAGGCTCTATCCCGCTTGCTGTTGGACTACATACGACACAGAGAGAGGGCTTCCCACCTTGTGGGGTGATTGTGAAACTCAAAAGAATGTCCACAAAGCATCTATACATTGAGGACACGTTGTTGATATTTCCCAACTGGCAGCCCTGATGTTCTGAAGAAGGCTCACCTTGACCACTGTTGCCTCTTGGTCTTCCTCATTCATAGCCCTGTCTCCAAGCACCTCCATAGTTCAGATAAAGAATGTGATATGGAATCACTGGACTCATGACTTGCCCAACCATGGACATACAGCCAGAGAGAGATGAAACCAAATGTTGGGTTCGAAGAATCTGGACTACACGTCTCCCTCCTTTCTCTCCTTGGAGTCCTTGAAAGAAGGGTGGCGGTTCTGCAGCTCAGCACTCTTCACAGTCCCTAGCTGAGGGCCTTCTATTCATGTTCCTTACATATCTGTGGAAGAATTGAATACATAGCTCAGCAAATGGAAGCTAAGAACTCAGGAGTCCTGAGAGGCCTTTGGGACAGGACTATTAGCATAGCTCCTGATCAGAGGAGGTTTGGGTGAGCCACACCACACCTCGCATGCCTGTTGGGAATAGCTCTTGAGCCTTGAGTCCTGCTTTCTGGGACAAGGGTAGGTGAGGAAGGTGCTGGCACCAGCCCTAGCCCCTCCTCAGTGACCTTGCAACACCCATCTTGCCTCATTTCCTCTTCCACCTCTTTTCACACTGGAGGCTTTGAGAGCTCCTGCCCTCACCTGCTCCAGCCCTCCTGCCTTTGCAGCAGACATAGCCTGGCTGCAGAACTGCTCTAGTTGTCTAGCCTACATTCCTGTGGCCCGGCTGCTCACGCATGTGGACTCTCTTGGATCCCCGCAGGGTTCTCCCTGCCCCCGAGGAGGTTGACTTTGGAAGCCTAGCTTGGGTTCTTTCTCCTTGCCTCCTATTCCAGGCCTGGGACCCTCCCCACGCCAAGACCAAGGTCAGGCCTTCATATCTGTGTATTTGCACGTGTCTCTGTGACCTCATTCTTCCGATTTTCTCAAGGAGCCGCATGAAGTCTTTCTCTGTCACTGTTATGGCTCCACCCAGCCTTTGGCAGCACAGGGATTCCAAGTATCTTTTGTACATACACAGACCCTCACAGAGGAAGATGGCTGTGAACAGCTGGCTTCTTAGCTTGTAACTCAGAACTCCTTGTGGATTTTCCTCAGGCACTGTTCAGCTTAACCTCAGCAACAGTTGTTCCCAGGGGTGAATCTTTGCTTTAATGATCCTTTCCACTCTAAGTTCAAACTCATTGGAGAGCAGGGATTTATTTACTTTATTCTTGGCTCCTGGGCTTAGGGTGGAGCATGTAGCTGACTTTGGGGAAGGTTGGAGGAAGTCATTTTGTCCTTTGATGGGTGGAGCGATTACTGTATCAATGTTTTGGGTATATGAACTGTTCCAGCCAACCTGACATGAATTATATGTGGTAGCAGATCATTTGTATTAATGCGGGGCTTAAAGGCATAAGGGGTGGCTATTCCATGTGAGCCCTGTCTGAACTCGAGGCCAACATCTCAGCTACTCTGCTTGTGGTCTGCACATCACTAAAGTAAAAGAGTAGGTGGCTAGCTCCCAGGCTGTCCTAACTCCAAAGGTGCCTCGTGAAGCTCCTTCCTAAGCTAAATACTGTGTACTCTCATGTTCAGCTTGCTTTGGAAGTTGCCCTTCTTAAAGAGATCTTGAGCCAATAGCACCCCTCTCTAGGTAGCCTATACCCACAATCCATTGATGTGGGAAATGATAAGAATCCGGACGGCAGTCACCAACTCAGGACAACTCTGGAGACGTTGCCTCTCTCTACAGCATACTCGAGACTGGGCTGAGGCCTGCATGGAGAATTCACCACAACCAAGCTTCTCCCTCCATATGATTCTGCTGCCCCCATCCTCACCACAGAGGTAGAACTCACTAGTGCATTGCTGAATGTCTGCACATGTATGTATCCCATTGGAGCGCCTCCTATGCTAATCTCCATTTTCTTTGCTAATCCTTGGGCAACCCAGAATACTTTGTGACCTCTCTCTTAGGTCCCCACGAAATGTCTTTGGTCTTGTAGGACCAGCATGTGCTGGTGGAAGGATGGGGAAGAACCACTGGAAGTGATAGCCAGATGGAGGTGTCCTTCCGGTGGCAGGCTCCATTTCGATTCTTATTATGGTTTTAAGTTGCGATGTTCTTGGTTAGGTATTTCCTATGCTGATAGACTGCATCCACATCTTCCTTGTCAAATGCCTCTTAAGCACTGGATGGTTTGGGAATAAGCAAGACAAAAAAATGGGATAAACCTCTTCAGATTTCACTCACATCTCACAAGGGCAAGGGAAAGACCTCGTTTGATGTAGGCAGGGAGAGGTGGCCAAGTGTAATAAATACTTCATGTTTCAATTATTTACTGTTTAAGTTCGGTTCCTTCAATTACAGCTCTGTCCTAGACTTCTTTCAAACACCTCCTAGTTTTCCAGAAGGATTGTGCTACACAATAGAAGTTCAAGAAGAAGAGAGATGAATTGTCAACGGGGAAATAAAAGGAAGCTAAATGGACGGAGAAGGGAAGGAGTATAAAATCCTGACAGACAGGCTTCAGGGAATCAAGCCACTTGTAAATTTCTCATTTGTTAGTGGAGCACTCCCTCTTTGCAAAGCCAGTGCCAGGGGCTAGAATGGCAGATGACTCAGCCATAGTTCCCATCCAGAGAAATGCTTGTGACTCAGCAGGAGCCTGTCCCTTGGTCCCTCACCTGATCCATATGCAGATGTAATACGCTAAGCTCATGTCTCCAGGCTGAGAGGGGACATCATTGCTCCCTCTTTAGATCTCACCTATTTATCCCCTGTCCCCCTGCTTTGCATTCATTTGGCTTGACTGTATCCCACTACTGCCAGCTCCCATTACTCACTCAGGGCTTCCTGTGTGCTGGGCCCTCTGCTTAAAGCAATTTATGATTGTGTTTCCTCTTCTCAACCACTGTCCAGGTTGGGTGCTATTGCTAACCTTGTTTACAGGGGAGGAGTTGTGGTTCTGGGAGAGCTCATAGCACATCAGCAATTGTGTCAGGGCTGTCACCCCCCCTAGAGCCGTCTTTCCCTCTCTGTGGCTCCTGCCTTGACACCCTTAGTCCATCGATAGGTTTTCCTCCTCCTCAAACCGGCTAATATCTCTGGTTCCCCTTTAGTTTCCCATCCTGATTGAACATGGCTGATTCTACATTTTTTCTGGTTCCTTCTATCTTTAGAAATGAGCATGGTCTTCTGCCTCTTGTGAAAATAATTCTCTCACAGGTGTTGGCTACGCGCTCTGCCCTGTAGGCAAGCATCAGACTTCCTGGGAGGCTGTAAAACAGGCTTCCACTTCAATGAGAGACGCTCCTACTCACAGTACACAGTAAGAGAAGGTACTAGAAGGAATTCAAAAAGTGGTCCCAATGGCAGGCTTTGTGGCAAAAACTGGCATCCTAGGTGTATCAGCTGCCTGTTGAGTGATCCTAGGCTAAGTCGCCAAGACTCCCCAAGCCTCTGTTTCCCCTTCCACACAATGAGGGTGATGGTGGTGTCATTCTATAGGGTTCCAGGAAGAGTAGATGAGATGTTATACTGAGAACAATGATTGTCCAGCTACTGCAGCCTCAGCCCTCGAAGGCCATGCTGGGCTAATGGGAGACCGGAGACAGCAAAGATGGAGCATGCTCAAGAGGTTGTAGGACTGGTTTAACAGGCTGCGAGGGATGCTGGCTTTGGATCCCTGCTCTCCTCCTTGTTATAGATTTCTGAGTTCAAAATCTTTCTCAGCAATGTGCTTGATTATGGCCACCCTAGCACCTAGTGGCCAACCCATCACCTCACAGTCACCCCAGCACCTCAAAGCACCCCTATACATCCCAGGCCACCTCTGTACCTCACGGTCACCCCAGTACCTCACAGGCACCCTATACATCCCAGGCCACCTCTGTACCTCATGGTCACCCCAGCACCTCAAAGCACCCCTATACATCCAGGCCACCCCTGTACCTCATGGTCACCCCAGCACCTCAAGGCACCCCTATACATCCCAGGCCACCTCTGTACCTCATGGTCACCCCAGCACCTCAAGGCACCCCTATACATCCCAGGCCACCTCTGTACCTCATGGTCACCCCAGCACCTCACAGACACCCCTATACATCCCATGTCACCTCTGTACCTCACAGTCACCCCAGCACCTCACAGGCACCCCTATACATCCCAGGCCACCCCTGTACCTCACGGTCACCCCAGCACCACAGAAGTGGCAATTCATAAGGGAAACAGGACTCCAACCCCATCTCTAACATACAGCAGAACAGAAGTCCCTGGGAGTCCTGGCATCCTGTAGTGTGAGGCTGAGATTTACCTGGGTACATAAAGGACCCGCCTTTGCCTCCCTCCAGTGTGAATGACTGGATCCTCTGTGTGAGCTGTGCTCTGAGTGCTGGTTTAACAGACCTGGTATTTGTGAGCCGGTGTCCCTGCTCTGCTATTTCGTGTTTTATCACCAAAAGTTATGGAAGGTGGAGGGCTCTTAGTTCAGGCAGTGTTTTGTGGATTTCATTATACTCCCCAGTCTCTGCATAATTTGATGAAATTAATGTTTTCTTTGTGGTTTTTTTTCTTTCTATAAATATACACACACAGAGAGAAAGACGGACAGACAGACAGACACACAGACAGAGACAGAGAAACACAGAGTTAATTAATCAATAAAAGACCAGTACTTAAAACTGTTGACCACAGAAGAACTTGGCTGCACGTCTTGTTATGGTTTTTGTCTCTTTAAGAGGCAAGCCATGCCCACTCCCGGTGACCCTTCCCTCCTCCCCCACCATCTTGGATCTCTGTCTGTTCTTTCTCTTGGTGCGAGTGTGTCTCTCTTGGGGCCCCTCTCTATCTCTCTCCTCTTCTTCTCTCTTCCCTTTCTCTCTCCTCTCTCTCTCTCTCTTCTCTCCCTCCTCTCTCCTCTCTC
>LOJH01030877.1:0-16985 GCA_001685095.1 Ellobius talpinus | reverse complement strand
AGGATGTGGAAAATTTTTTTTAATAACAATAAAAAAGTGTCTGAAATAAAAAAAGATATGACATTAGTCAAATTGATGTCTTCTGATTGTTACACAAAGATAAATAAAAATTATGTTACTAAGGAAGAGAACATGAATCAGGGAGGGAGGTGGTGGAACTTGGGGAACTAGAAGGGAAGGGAGGAGCAGGAGAGGCACATCTGCTCATGTGTGAAATTCTCAAAAAGCAAACATTATCTCCCTACTATGAATCAAAGAAAGATGTGAATCCTTCAAAATCCACAGAACTAGATGACATCTTGGGAGACTTTCTTTCTCTCTCTCTCTCTCTCTCTCTCTCTCTCTCTTTCTTTTAAAAAAATAGAGATATATTACAGGGTATATATTTCAACAGTTCCAAGTAGAACCTGTAATCTTTACTTGTCAGTACTACATTATACAGATCTATGCCTTAAAGGGTTGTTGAGACTGTATGTCTAGGTATTGTTTACTCTACATTATCTGGAAGCATTAGTCTATGGGCACATGCCAGAAAGGAACCAGGGTTTTTTTTGATAATGATATGGGAATGCAGAGGCTTTTCCTAGTCTTTGTTAGCAGCCAGGCCCTATATCATGTCTTATTTGTGTTGGGTGCTGTTCCTATGGTATGTATGGGGCCTTAAAATCATCAGCAACACATTCATAGTTGCTGCATGAATGACGCTTTACTATTGTTAGAACACGGAGTGTGCTACAGTTCATATACACCTAAGACTTTGATAGACATGTTAGAGCTTAGGTTCTCTCCATTTTGAAGAACTAGAACTTAGCTTAGGGGGAAGCATATCTTGTTAGAGCCAATAAAGCTAGCACCAAGGCTCTTCTATGTAGTCACAATTCCATCATGTTGGACAGATCTGAAAAGTATATAAATGTATACCTAAGACTTTATCAGATGACTTTCCACAGAAGAACTTTTCCCAGTAAAGCCTGACAATTAGATTTTAGTAAGTTTGAAAATTTTTCAGTTGCATGAGTACTATTTTATGTTCATGGAGTGTATAGTTGTCAATATCTATGGGTTCTGATTGGGTAGATCCAACCAAATTCAAGTAAAAGTTTTTTTAAACTATAAAAGATTAATAATCAAATAAAAAGAGGCTATCAATTTGAGGCGATGTTATTTGAGAGTCCCTGCCTCAAAGAGTGATCAAGGAAGAGTCCAATCATCAACCTTACATCATCCACATGCACACATATACATGTTTGCACACATCTGTATGCACATGTACCAAAACACATTTGAACACATACGCACATATATGCACACTACACACATATACATGGAAAAAACTACAGTGCTGTTGAATATGCACAGACATTTTCTTTGTCATTATTTCCTAAATAATATGGCAGAACCATTTGCACAGAAGTAGATACTGTGGAAGTCTACTGACAATTAAGTTTACAGTATGATGTGCATATATTAAACCATACTGGAGAGGACTTACATGTTACTGGGTTATGTAACAAATATCCTCCATTAGAGGTTATGGAATGCCTGTATGTAACCTTTTGAAATTCTTTTTCTCTTTAAGCATTAAGAAGAAAAAGAAAAAAATAGTCTAAATGGCAATAACCTTTGTGTTTTCTGAAATCAGACTAAAATAATCTTATTTTTGCCATATACACAGGTAGATACTTTTTGTGTACTACATAATTTGTGCCTTAGGACAGTTTTTAGTTCCATCCTGGAAAGCTTTTTGTAGAAGAGAAAATTGGTATTTTAATTATCAGAGGTGTAGTAAGGAAGCCACTTGTTCCTGGCTGCTTGGCACTCAGACTTGGAATAATCACACAGAAACTGTAGTAATTAAATCACTGCTTGACCCATTAGCTCTAGCTTCTTATTGGCTAACTCTTACATMTTAATTTAACCCATCTCCATTAATCTGTGTATTACCACGTGGCTGTGGCTTACTGGGTAAAGTTTTATCTGGCTCCAGCAGGGGCTACATTGCTTCTCTCTGACTCTACCTCCTTTCTCACAGCATTCAGCTTAGTTTTCCCTGCCTAACTCTATTCCCCTATAGCTCTGCTATAGGCCCAAAGCATTTTCTTTATTCATTAACCAATAAAANAACCAATAAAAGCAACACATAGACAGAAGGACCTCCCACACCATTTTCCCTTTTATATTTAAACAAAAAGGAAAGCTTTAACTTTAACATAGAAAATTGCATATAACAAAACAGGTATTAAGCCAAGGATTACAGTTACAATACTTATATCTACTTCATCTTTTATCATATCTAAGGAAAACTATAACTATTTATCTATTCTTCAACTCCATTGAAGACTCCAGAAGGATATAGTATTACCTAAGTATAAAGTTCTTTGGAAGGGTAAGCAACTTCCAAAACTCTAGAATTGACAAGACTTCTTGATGCCTGAACAGTTGCCCAAAGTTCTTCTGTACCATTGGGGCATCCATCTTCAGCCTACAGGCCCATAGTTTCTGGCAGACTTTTTTATGAAGCAGGAAATTTGACTGTTTTGCTTCTATTGACACTTTGTTAGTTACTTTCTTCTGTGTCCTGCAGAATGTCTCGCAGACTCTTTTATGAAGCAGAAACCCTGAAGGATGGTCTCATCTTTAGGCAAGTTTAGCAGTCATTTCTCTGTGGGTCCTGCATGTCCAGTTCATGAAGCAATCCAGGCAAGAGCAGTTTCTTGCCCAAATGTCTAACCAACTCTATAAGTAGCCTTTTTGATGCCCATCTTCCTCTTGAAATAGATTGGCGCTGCCAGGAGCAGATGTATCTCATAGTCATGATAAGTCCTAAACCAATTAAAGCAACACATAGACAGAAGGACCTCCCACAGCACAAAGGATGCATCAGAGTAAGGTAGTTAGGTGAGAATGCTTTGTAGTTACCATTTGGTCTTTTAAAGTATAGAGAAGAGGAAGGCCTGGGTGCACCCCTCTAGCCCATCTTCGGCCCGTGGCTCCTGGGGCTATCTAGACATTGCTCCATCATTCACTAGTGAAACGGCATGGTAGACAGAGAAGGACGAGTTTAAGAAAGCCCAGAAACTTTCAGACAGTCCTCCACACTCCAGTCTAAACCATAAATAGGGAAGCTGGAGGAATAAACTTTCTCCCAAAGCATATTTCCTTGCGGCCCAGAAGTTCTTTGTCACCATCTGCCCAGAGGCTGAAAGATGACATGGAAAAAGAGGTCAATGGCGTTTCCCTTTTTACCCTCCACCTCAGGACAGTGATGCTGGGAAATGACAGGGTAAAAATATATTGGTTACTTAAAAAGTACAAAACAGTGCCCCCATTGGCCTGTTTAAAAAATGTCCAGTTACTTTCCAGAAGAGCCTTATATAGGTTCACAGTTAGAGTTTGTTAAGTCAAAGCGGCTCAGGAATAGGGGCAAACCACACAGGGATTGTTACCATGTAAACTAATCGACACAGGGCAGACAGGAGTGTTCGGTCCTCTGCTGTGTGGCTGTGTTCAATCAACCACAGCAAACAGACTAACCAACATATTGCCTGCTTTCTGGGTCTTATTTTATTCGTATTTACCTTCCAGTAAAGAGCATCTATAGTGCACGCTGAGTTAAGACATGACATTTGTATGTGAGGGCAACAGGCGGGATGGTGGAAAGTGGTCCCATTGGTGCAGAAGTAGAATGTACCTAGGATGCACAGGAGAGGAGAGAGGACCAACTCTCCAGTGTCAGCATGGCATCACTTCCCTACGCCTGTGGGTTAGATTTGAGATATGACAGACAGAGTGCAGATCCAGAATCAAGAAGATATATGATGAAGGCTAATCTTGTTTACCAAACTGATCGGATCTGGAACTAATTAAGAGGAAGTAACTGGGAACTCCTGTGAGGAATATTCTTGATTGTTTTTTTGAAGTGGGAAATCCTGCTTTACATGTGAGTGGCATCTTTGGTGGCTGCCCAGATAAAAATATGGAATAAGGAAGCTTTGCTTTTGTCTGCTTGCTTTCATTCTTGCTGGCAAGTTTATCTACTTTGTTTCTGTTTCTGCTGCATTACTTTGCTGAAATTAGTGCCAAGCTTTGAGATTCCATTGTGAACAGGAGACTAGTGGCTCTCAAGGAGTCTCCTAGGCCTTCAGCTCTAGATTTGGAGCACTGAGACATCCAGTCTTATGGACTGAGCTACCAGGTTCTCTGGTGAGAGAGCAATGGTTAGACTACTTAGACAATAACATATGAGCCAATCTAATAAATCCCCTTTTAATGGGTGTTAATTCTGTTACTAATATTGATACCTAAGCAAAACGTAGCTGAAAAACATAGAGAAACACATTTCAGACTCTACTCAGTTCCTTTATGTATTAAGGCTGAGAAAACATTTGTCTGGTAGATGAATGGATGTGAGGAATGAGATCTTGAGTGGTTTTCCTGTTTAGAACTGTAGGTCATGTTAAAAGGGCAATGATCAGGAGTCAAGGGCGGGTGGGACAGAGAAAGTGGTGAATTGTCAAGATCTAATTTTTGTGTTTAATCCATTATTATAAAATATTCATGGACTAAAAATGAGCTACCTGAAACTAGACACACAGAGGCACTGCCCTCTGTTTCACGCACACATTTTTCCTTCCCACTGTATAAATAAATGTTGAATAATAGGGAGTTCTGTGCATCATTAGAAAACTCTTTGCTAGAATCATGGTAATGGAGAATTTGTTTTTGCTGTCCTTATTCCCTCTGCCCCGGGAAGTAGTATAGAAAGGAGGTAACTAAAAAGAAAAAGGAAAGACAAGAATTGCGTCTAAGTAACAATAATAATAAAAAATATGAACGTTTGGTTGACTAGAAGCCCTTGGGTGAGCACACATCCTTATTTTGAGGATACGAAGTAGCAGAGTTGCAACAACCAGTGCTGGAAGACAGAGGGATCAAACGGGCTGGGGGATCAGTAGGTGCACACCCCTGCATTCGTTTGTAAGGTGCTCTTGCCTTAACTAGACTAACAGAAGAATTTCTTGCCTGGAGCAGATGGCTGCTTCATGTTCTAAATCATGTTGGGGACTGCTCAGATATCTTTGGAATGTGCATCCTCCCTTGTAGTACCCCCTTTCTTTACCCCACTTCTTGGTGCTCATGGCCTCCTGTCTGTTTTTAAAATGTGTGCTTTCTGATTCCCAGAGACCTGTTGTCCTTGTATTTCCTTTCCTGTGCCATCTTCTCACCATACCCCGTATGCAATGCATGCTTTGTTTATGTTAAGATAGTCACACTTTGTAGCCAAGGCTGCCCTGAACTCACTATGCAGCCTGAGTTGGCCTCAGACTTGTAGAAATCCTTTGGTCTCATCATTCTCTGTGTCACCCCATTCATCTTAATTAAAGATTAATTGAATTAATAAATCAATATGGCATGAAAACTTTCCTTGATGTGTCAGTATTTTTGTGTGTCCCAGTTAGGGTTACTATTTCTGTGGTGAATTATTTTTACCAAAGCAACTTGTGGAGGGAAAGACTGCTTGGTGTTTCATCACAGCAATAGCAATCCTAAATAGGGCACTCTGTATAGTCTGATACAACAAATTACTGCAGACTAGAAAAGCAACAGATTTGTTAAAAGTGTATGTGTATGTGAGTGTGTGTGTGTATGTGTGTGTGTGCTCATGCATATGTGTTTGAATGCAGATCGTAGGAATTCTGGGATTCCAGTGCTTCCTGCTAGTGCATTTGACTTTTATGTAGGTTCTGTGGATTTGAACTCAGGTCTTCATGTTTGCTTAACAAACTCTTTTACCCACTGAGTCATCTTCCATTCTTAAACAAGAGGAATTTATTCCACCTTATTTTGGAGGGTGAGGGTCTGATGTTTCTGGTAGGAGCCCTATTCACAGTTTGCGGGTGACGGTTTTGTTCCTGTAACCTCACATAGGGAGAGATAAAGGGAAGTAAGCACTGTGCTTAAGACTTAATCACCTCCTAAAGACTTCATTTTCAAAACCTCCTTACTGAGGCTTGGGTTACTATTTCAGCACAATCATGGGAAGCTCGTGCAATTACCTCCATACTGTACATCATCTCACTGGTGAATCCCTGCCCCTCTGATTCCTTCCCAGAGTTCCTTTCTCTGCCTGGAAGTCCTGTCTATCCTCTCCTACTTAGGCATTAGCCATTCGACTCTTTATTAAACCAACCACAAGGTGCCTTAGGTGAGGTAAAACAGAGACACATCTTTGTGGTGTACAAAAAGGTTATCCCATAATACCTGGGTAATCGTCTTCTTTTGAGAAGGCTCAGCTGAGCAGGCCGAGGCCAGGTATGAGGTGGTGGAGGTTGTGCTATGTCCTGCCATACCTCCTTGTACAATAACTTCTGCCCCTTTAAACTTTCCACACGTAATAAGAGCCTGGGCTGAACTTTGAGAAAGCATCAAGGAGGAAAGGATGGGCTTTTGATGGGCCCATTTCGTTATGATATCTGATTTTTAGTTGTGGGGACAGTATGTTTGTGACTTTCCATGTTCGCCTACTGCTTGTGTGCAGGGCTCTCTGCATAGCATGGTGGTGCCTTGGCTTCTGCACCTACCAGGGTACCTTTGCTGCTTTGGTCTATCTGAAGTCCGTTGTACTGGAAGGATTGTTTCTTGTCTAGTTCCATCCTTCAGGACCCATTAGGACATGTCCTGCATGGTCTCAACAATATGACCACTGCAAAGGACCAGGCTCACACTGTTTCCTAGATGCCCTGCCAAAGAAGGTTTTAGGCAGACCTTGCCAAAATCATACCAAACGACTAAGTTCCTCTTTTCCCTTTGTTTGAAGAGTGGTGTCATGACAGAGATTGTCTAGAAGGCACAACAGCCACCTCAGTATGGACAATGATTATATAATCCTTACAATGAGATTTCTTAGTCTCTGTGCTCCTAGCATGTCAAGCTGGATGGGTGTTTGCTGTGCTGGTATGTATGTAGCAGGACCTTGAGCTTGTATGTACTGAATACAGGTTTTACCTCCCCTACCATGGTGTTCCATATCTCTAGACATTGCCCAGTGTCTCCTGGGACAAACTCTGCTATGACTGAGAACCATTGCTCTATCCATAGACTGGCTCAGTCACTTTAGACAAGTGCTTCACCCATCGGATACTCAGTTTCCCCACGTGTACGGCAGAGACAAATGTGTCCCTACTCTGCATCCCAGGCCAGGTCTGCATCAGGCACTCTGCATACCAGAAGGGAGCTTGCATGAACTCACGGAAGCTGCATGTGTCTCATAGACCCTGCTATTGCTGTTTGTTGCTGTGCGTTTATTTTTGTCAGTGGAGAAAGATAAGGCAAAATCCAGGCCCCTCACAAAGTTCCCATACTTCCTCTGAGACCAGAAGAATCTGTGAGGGGAGGCAGGCTCCACGTCGCTTCATCTCAGCAGTCAAAATGCTTCAGACAGGTTTACCTCTTGGGGTGTGTTCAGCCTGTAGACTGCCAGAATGAAAGAAAGGAAAGCAAGCCCACTGGGACTTGTTTTGGGATCATGTCACATGGCTGAGGATGTGCCAGTTCTGTGGAGCCCAGCTTATCAGAAAGTGAAATATTCATGGTGTCCCACATGGATCCCTATTTCCAGCGCCTCAGTGACTCATGCAGGGGTTCATTGTCTCATAGGAAAGGCTGCCACTCTGTCATGCTTCGGAGATAAAGAAACCAGACATTTTGTTCCTGATACCTAGCTTCCTCCACCAACAAGGGAGATTTAATCTTAAAACTGTCAGCAGAATGTATTGGAGCCGAGCATGCTTCTGGGGGGATATTTATTAGGCTAGATTAATCTTAGGATGTTCAACAGAGTTTCAGCTGGGAATAAGGGTGTGCACTAATGCAAAGGAAAGAAAGGGGCACATCTGCCCCCAGAGAGACTCAGTATGGCTGATGGCACAAGTGACCACAGACAAGGGTGGCCTCGGTGTTACCAGTGTCCTAGAATGTTGGCAATGAAGGCTCTCCCTTAGAAAGTGACTTTGAGAAGACTAATATCTTCTATGCCCTCTCCCTTCTTGTCTCTGGGACCTGTGGGGCTTGTGGCAGCGACCATTTGGGGGGTGAACACAGCAGCTTGGCAGATATAGGTGCAGTGTTTTCCAGAAGCAATCTCGACTGGGCCATGTAGAGATTGTCCTGGGTGTGTTCCCCTAAGTCCCATGTCTGCTAAGTGCTCCAATGTTGTCTATCTTGTAAATTTAGACAGACGTCATAAGGCTATGAGCTGATGGGCCATTGGCCACCCTTTACCAATAGGCAAGCTACTGTCCACAACAAGAAGGAAATAGCTCCAATGTTTCCTATGCATATTAGTCATATTATTTTTCTTTTGTGAAAACATTTTATTAGTTTTTAAACTTTTGACAAAGTTTTGCTGACATGCAATACAATATTATCTTGCTCCCATTACTTTCCCTCACTCCCCGACTCAAAACCTTTTAGCTTCCTGTGATATCTTGAGGTAAGTCTCTTCATAAACAGCTCATTGGAAGTACAAGTAGAAGGAACATTTTTTGGCAATCATGCAACAAAAACAGAGAAGATTATCTGGTTATTTCAAATCCCTGTCTGTATTACTTAGTGGCACCAATCTCTTAAAGCTCCAGTCTCCATGATGGGGCAGGATCTACATGGAATACATCCCGACTCCACTTGCCATTTGGACCACCATTGATTACTCATTATCTCCTAGCCTTTCACTTATCTACATTTATCATGGTCTACTAAAATCACTTTCTCTTAAATGAAGCCTCTAATTCTCCTCATTCTTGAATTCTCAACCTATAGTCGCCGTCAGGTCATATCTCACTATTCTTTCTCCTAATGTTTTCAAAGCATAAGCAGAATGATTATGGAGTGTGCAGCTTATTTCTGTAATCCAGATGGGTTATGGAGATATATACTAATCTTCTTGAGTGGAATAAAATCTCAGATCCAACATTTTCTACAGATGGCATTGTACTTTCTACTGATTTTATTATTTATAGTTCTTTATATACTCAAATATACAATGTGATACATTTTTTATTGTTATAGCAAAACACTGGGTTCCTGGAGCCCGACAAAGAAAAGGGATGCATTTAGCTCATAGCCTTGGAGACTCAAGAGAGCAGCAACATCTGTTTGACTCTGGTGAGGGACATCTGACCACATCACAATATGGTATCATGGTGGGAACACACAGGGAAGGGAGAGATTGCACAGCAAGACAGGAAGTCAGAGAGATTCAAGGGCTATCCAACATTTCCCCTTTAGGAAGAGTTCATAACCCAGTGACTATCTGGAGTCACTTGGAAAGGATATTAACCCCTTCAGAAGGTGGTACCTACCTTGAGCTAGGCACCTGGCCACCAAGCCCCACCTCTTAAGGGTTTGACATGGCAACACTGCCTCACCGGAACCAACCTTCTAGCACCTGAATCTTAGCAAGCCATATCTACATTATCTCCATGCCTTGCTGCACATATCTGCCCACATCCAAGGCCTTGCTACCCTACTTCACAGCCTCTCATATCAGGGTTCTTTGGAGAGCTGTTTCCTTCATCTGGAACATTTCCCCCTTCTGTCTAGACACAGTTTAACACCTGATTAAGATTCAATTCCCCGGGAAACTCATGTAAATGATGGCAGTGCTTATATGTTCTGTACCAATTCTCTGCAAGCTTAGCTTTTGTGTGATTGCCTTAGAAATGATGTTTATCTTGTTTATAATGTTTTCTTCCTAAAATGCAAGCATGTCCTTGGATTACATAAGCTAGCCTGTAGCAGGAACTATTTGTTAGTTCTTTCAAAAGATGGCACCTTAGTTACCATCTACTGCTGTGATGAGACACCATGACCAAGGCAACTTATAGAAGAAAGCATTTAATTGGAGCTTGCTTACAGTTTCAGAAACTTGGCCCATGAACATCATCATCCTGGTGGGGAACATGGTAGCATACAGGCAATTATGGTAATGGAGTAGTAGCTGAGTAGCTGATCATATCTGATGAGACAGGGGAAGGGGAGGCATGGGAGAGATAAGGGGGGTAGAGAATGCCCTGAGTGACCTATCTCCTTCAACAAGGTCACCCCTCCTAACCCTTCCCAAATATTTCCTCTAACTGGGACCAAGATCAAGAATTGAAATTTATGAGCCTATGAGAACCATTTCACTCAAACCTCCACAGACAGCTTTTCTAAGATTCTTGGAGAGAGAGAGAGAGAGAGAGAGAGAGAGAGAGAGAGAGAGATGACTGACAACCATCCTTTCTAGCTTTCAGAAAGAGGAGTTTGGGTAACTGTGAGCTTAGACATCCACAGAATTGCTACTTTTAGTACATGAATAATACAGTAGACTTGTGTTCCCCTTTCCACTGACAGTCTGGATTAGGAAAGAAACAAATCTCTGCCTCATCAGGACCCAGCACAAAGCTGGTGTTGTGTACGCACTATGGAAAGCAATGGATGTCTACAGAAAGAAATGTCTTCTTCCTCCTTGCTATTCTACTGTGGTCCATGGCAGTAGACAGCAATTGTAAATAAGACCAGTAAGAATACTTTTTTCTTGTCTAGAGACAAGGAGCTTCCATCCTTCTGTTGTTCTATGTTCACAGTTCACAGTTCACAGTGGTTGTGATTGGTCCCTTTGGGAGAGCAGGCTGGAACTAGTTGGCTCCCATCTTTCTGTTGTCCTATGCTCACTGTCCCCAAGGGAGTGGGAGAAATTGGCCCCTTTGGGAGAGCAGGCTGGAACTAGTCCTTCTTGTCCTGATTTTCTCAGAACAGTTTATTTTTGGGTCGTACTACATTCAGTCCCCACAAATTAGACATGTTTATCCCCACCCACTCACCTCCGAGTCTTCTTCATCTGCTTTTGAACTCTGCAAAGAGAAGGAGCCATGACTATCACTCTAGATCGGGAAGTCGTACATTGAAATAATGTGGAAGGCACACTTGCCTTCCCCTAGCTCTGCTGCTGCCTCTCAAAGTCAGGCCTCCACTCTCACACCACCTCACGGAGACTTGGGGCTACCCACTGGGGTTCAGAAAGAAGTGGGCAGCATACCTTCCCAGCATCCTCTTTTGCTCTGGGCTGCCTCCTCTACCTCCTTGGGTTGGAATGCCTTGTCTTCCAGGGAGTGGGAGTGAGGCAGGGTGCAGTGCAAACTCAGGCAAGCAGGTCTCCAAAGATGCTTAACTTGCCTTAAGGAGTCTATTCCTCTTCACCCAGGCAGGGCAACTATGGATCAGAGAAAGAGCTGTGCCCAAGACTAGCTTTGTGAATCAGTGACTTTACTGGGGTTACCTTTAGGATCATGGGTAGACAGGACATTGGGTAACTCTGGCAGCTGTAGCAGGAGCACGGGTGAAGTGTGGCGGTGAAAGCTGCATCACTGGGGCTCCTTGGGTAATTCTCTGCCACTCTCCAGAAGTCTTCTTTTCTCTGGCTATTGTTACTTCTCATGAGATCTAAGAGAAGGACCTTACTAATGTTGTAATTATTCTGAGTTTCCTGAGTCCCCCTGTGTCTTCCCTCTAGAAGAGATTGTTCCAACCTTGAGGAAGCAGCTATACATCATAGTTAACTTCTTCCTTTGGGCTCTCACATGCTGGCCATTGTCCTTTTGCCCTCACCACCCTGGGATTGGAGACCAGATGTTCCTGTGTCCTAAAGCTCTGAAATACTCAAACCAGCAAATCTCAACCTATTTAGGAATTCTCTCCTGTTCCCTGCCACCTCTAATTCCTGGCGAACCCTGAACCTTCTGTATGACCCTATAGTGTGGCATGGCCACCTCTCATAAAGTCTAAGTATAATAACATACTCTTTCCAAAGTCACGCTCCCCTGACCTGTTGTTATTTCAATAATAATAAAACCTGTATTTCAAATTAGGAATTACTAAGTAAGAAAGAGCTGAAAATGGAAAAAAAAGGTAAACCACCAAGGAGTTCTGTAAGCAGTTAAGCCAATCTTCACACAAGTGTTTGCTAATTTTTAAATGAAGACAATGTCTAGGGTGGGGAAATTCAATAACTTCCCAAGGTGACACTTCCGAGGAACAGGGGAGCAGGTGAGGACACACACTAGTGGAAAACAAAGGCGGTGAAGGACATGGCTGTGGGCTGGCTCCAGAGGGAAGAATCCCATGCTATGAGAAGAATCTGAAATCGCTGTGATGCCATTCCTCAGTCACTGCAGATAACCCAGCTGGTCCCTTTACCAGAAAGATCTCTCTGCCCCTGGGTTTTTAATAAATTCTAACAAAATCCAAGGGATTGGCTGGACTCCCGTCTGAAGTCTTCTGCTTATCAGCCAAAGACAGAGCCAAGTTTTCAGAAATCCCCTCTGATCTCAGACTCCTGTTCTCACAGCCCAGATACCACGGAGATAACTGATGTTACCGAATCATATCAAGTCCAACCAAACAGAGCAGCTTCTCATCCTTGCTTCTATTTCTTCAAGGCTCTAGGGAGTGAGCTGTGAAAACTCTCAAATTTATTTTGCAATTGCATGTCAACTGCCATACCTCCCTACTCAAGGGAAGGCAAAAACTAAAACTCAGAAACATGTGGCACAGCCCCAGCTTTATTTGCACCGTGTCAAAACAAAGAGCTGAAAATGCAGGTGCTGCCCTCCGCCTCCCTGCCAGCTTCAGTTTTCTGGAAGCAGGATTCAAAAGTCCTTTGACCTTCCTTTTCTGCCTTGTAAGTTAAAGGAAACAGACTTCTCTCAATACACATGTGTAGGGTAGACAGTCAAGTGTTTCTAAGCCCATCTGGACAAACCACTACAGAAGAAATGCTAGAAGGGGAAGCGCTAGTTAGTAGCCCCAAACTCAGAGTCCCTGGTCAAAACCACTTGGTCGATTTCAGAACTCACTTTAAAGAGCAGCCATTGGACAGAACCTTGTAGAGCCAGCTGGGCAAGCACATCCCTCTGGTTCATTATCTCCTTCAGGAAGGCCCCCTACAGTTCTTTGTTTGTTTGTTTGTTTATCTTGGAGGTTCAGAAACAAATCTTACCTTCCAAAAATTTAAAAATAGTTAACACATGAACATAAGCATAGCTCTGACGATTCTCATAAGATCTCCTGCTATGATGAACAGCATCGAGGAATGCAACCCTTCAGGGTCATCCTGGGAATTTAGATGTTCATGCCTACAGCAACGCGGATATGACAACTGTAAATATGTTGTGAAAAAGGATCACAGCCTGTCAACTGAGGCCCTACATCTATCATGTCTGGACTTAGCAATTACTCAGTAGAGCAACAGACCTTTGGTACATTGGTGTGGTCCTATATTAGCACTTCTGCTGGTTGGAGTCTATTCTATAATGCTATTTTGTGGGATCCAGAAGAAACACTACAGTTGTAACTCTGAAAGTCTGTGCCTGGGGAAATCAGGGTTCTTGGTCCCTCAGCTGGAGATACATTTGTGTGCCACATAATGCCACACTCTCTGCTCCATTCTTGTGGTGTTAGTTTAAAAGGTAACCATCACAATCATTCAGTGACAAGCAGCGTATGATCTCATAACCTTGAACGGTCCTCAAGGCATGGAGAAGTCAGACTGTGTGGGATGTCGGATTGTGAGATGGCGTTGTCCTGGCCTTGTGAGGCACTCTGCTTGATTCTGGGGTTAGAATGATGAAGCTTGCTTGGGTTTCTGCCACCAGAAACAGAAGGATGTCAAATAACTCCTGTGCAGGTGTGCCATGGCATTCTTTTGAAGATGTAGGGATGGAGAGCCTTGAACTGGAATCCCAGGAAGAGCTGGAGGACACAGAAAAGGCCTGATGGCTGTGGGGTGCTGGGTGCCAGAAGAATGGCTCTTGGGTTGGTTACTCTGTGGAAAGAGCAGGCAGACCTTGGTGTGAGACCTGCTGAGGGAGGGGAAGAGAGCTGCTTCAACCCGTTGGACCGCCTCCAAGGACATTTGCCGAATTTGAAGGTGCCGATGCTTCCCCTCTGGCATCTCTCTTGTAGTGTTTGTCCATGGGTGCTTGGGAACTTTTGGCTGGTAAGGGTCACAGCCCTGCACGTGACTATTTTGTGGGGAAATTTAGAGGGTTTTTTGCTTAGGGAAGTTCTATAAATTGTTGCTTCTCATTCCTTGGGGAATTATCGACACTTCCTTTTTTATTGCAAACCAGAACCTTGCCCCAGCAGTGCAGCGACCCTGTTATAGACGACTGACAACTTCCTGTGCCGATCGATCGATTGTGTTCCTCAAACTGGGGGCTGGGGTGTTGAGTTCTTCCTTATCTGTTGGGATCTGACTTCTCAGGACATATTAGAAACTGAAAAACAAATCGGGAAAACGGTGGAGGAATCTTGATTATACTTGAAGATTTAGATTTCTCTGACTCGGTTTAAAAACAGTGGGTTTTTTTTTAATAAATCAGGTAAATTGGAAAATTCACATGACTATTTAATACAAAACTTGAATAATTAACAAATTTGAAATTGTTTCAAATTTTGCTCTTAAGCTAGTCGGTCACAGTGGTTTCAGGAGCCCAGAGCTAGGCTCCAGTAATGACTCACAGGACTCAGCTCACACGCTAATCCATTATCCCCTGACCCAGATTTTATCCCATTATTCTTGTTAGAAAAAGTTTTTCCTTTCATTTTATGGGTCATCTGTAATGAGTAATACATTTCATCGTGACAAGCTACCTTTTATAAAAACATTAAAATACAAAACCAAACCAAGACCCTGCAAGAGGTGAAGTGAGCTGTAGTTTTTGTGTAGTCCACAGCAGCACAGTTGCCAGAGAAGAGGGAACCTGACTTGAGGAATTTCTTTTATCAGTTTGGCCTGTGGACATGCTTGTGAAACATCACCCCCCCATAGGGTTTCTCTATATCTTTGGTGCCTGTCCTGGAACTTGCTCTGTAGGCCATGCTGACCTGGAACTCACAGAGATCCAGCTGTCTCTGCCTCCAAGCGCTGGGACTTAAGGCAGATACCACCACCACTTGGATTGTGAAGCGTTTTCTTAATGACATACAGGGAGGGTCTAGCTCTCTGCTGGTGATGTCATCCTGGGCAGGTGGTTCCGGGGTGCATAAAAAAGCAGGCTGACAATGGAGAGTCATTCATTTATCAAGAAAAACAAAATTATTAAATTTTCAGATGAATTGATTGAGCTAGAAAAAGTCATCCTGAGTGAGGTAATGCAGACCCTAAAAGACAAATATTATAAGTTTTTTTCTTATATATGAATGTTAGCTTTTAAGCTTTTGTGATGTGTGCTACACTCTGGATAACCAGAGGTTAGGTATCTAGGAAAGGACTGAGGGTGTGGGTCTGGGGAGAAGATCTCTCAAGAAAGAGGAAATGCAGTGTTATGGAAAGATAAAGGGGAAACCAGAACAGGAGGATTTAACGGGGAGAGGGATGGGAAAGAAGAGCAAAGGAGGGAATGTGGAGAGGGACAACTAACACTAAAGGCCACTGAAAAACCATGTAGAAACCTACTGCTGTAGAAGCATCCTAAAATATATGCGTATGTGAAAGGAAATTTCAATGACTCACCAAATAACAGGGAGGTGATGCCTGAACTAGACATCTTAAGCCACAAAGTGAAACCTCCAGTGCCAAGAATGACTTACATCTTGTTCATATTTTGGCCAAAGGTGTCCCATAGAACTCCCTCAAATATCACAGGCTGGGACCAAGGCTATTGGTTGTTCTCCACAACCTGATAGCAAAGCCCTATCACTGAAGACAGCACTTATTTATGTTATCAAACACGGAGAAGTCAATCTGGTGCCTAAGTAGAAGTCTGAGCCCTACTGACTAGTGTTCATGGTATGGACAGTGATATGTATGGCGCCAGGGGAGAAAGGTAATCACCTCCCGCCTACAATTTCTGTGACCTACACAATGACCTGCCTGCAAGATACACTGGCGAATAGTGACACAAAGTCATGGAATTAACACTCTTGATTGGCTTTAAGGCCCACTCCATGAGGTGGATCCCCTACCACCCACTATCTAACTTGAGATTAGATAGGCTATGGGCCTACTGAAAACCCTACTACAATTATTCTGCTAAAGGACCATAACAATAAAATGATTCTTAGTGACATCTTGCTATATGTGGGGTCTCACTCAATGCACATCAATGGTAATTCTTGTTGTAGTACATGGGAATAAACACAAAGACCCAAGCCTAAACAATGTATAGACAGTGAGCGGCTTTGGAGCACTCAGTTGTAAGTGGGTGTCTTCATCAGGTCCCTCCTCTCAAGGACCAGAGGGATCTATGCAGAAGAGGAGGCAGAAAGCTTGTAAGGGATGGAGGTAATGGAGGACTCCAAGGAAACAGTGTCTTCCATAGACAACAGGATAGATACACTTGGGGGCTTGCAGAGAGGGCGGCAGTATGCACAAGGCCAGACAAGTTCTCAGTACTGAGGGGAGGAAGTAGACATGGGGTCCCATCCATAAGCAATAAATTATTTGCAACTGATAACCCACTAGCAAAGGGGAACTCAGTTTGCTCCAAAGGAGCACCACTGGATATCTCAACCACATTCCTGGGTAGGCTCACGCCTAGGAGTAATTGCCCAACATAAAATGAGCGCAGTGAGATTTTTGCAGACTTTTTGTTTCTTTTTGCTTTGTCTGGGCGTTTTTTGTCTCATTGTTCTTTTATCTGTTTGTTATGATTTTCATTTTTTGTGGATTTTTTTTGCCTTTTGTTTGGTTTCTCTTTTTGTTAAGAGAGAAACAAAGGGAACAGGGAGGGGAGAGCTTACAGTTGGGTAGGTAAGGAGGTGGGGAGAATCTGGGAGGAGTTGAAGAAGACGATGGACATGATTAAAATATATTGTGTGAGAAAACAATTTCTAATTAAAAAAAAGAAGGCAGACTGAGAGAGACATGGGAAACAAACAGATGAGCAGTTCCTTCATGGCCTCTGCTTCAGTTCCTGCTTCCAGGTTTCTGCCTTGAGTTCTGC
>LOJH01030876.1:0-16985 GCA_001685095.1 Ellobius talpinus | reverse complement strand
CTGAGTAAATTGGGAGCATGGGGACCTTGAGAGAGGGTTGAAGGGGAGGGGAGAAGCAGAGAGGGGAGAAGAGAAAAATGTAGAGCTCAATAAAATAATGAATTGCAGTCAAAATATAAAATCAGACACAATGAAATTTAAGTTGCAGTGATAAACGTAATGAGATAACAATTGTAGAAGTTCTGATATAAAATGGAACTCAATGAAGGTTTCATTAATTTAAAAACAAATGTACAAAGCCTATACTATAGATACATGACTGCATGTAAATATCTATGTATAGATAATGGATTTCCCAAGCACCTCACACCCAGCTCATAAAAAAGGCTTCCTGGTGATAATGTCCATGCCTATGTCCTAGATGTCCATCCTTCTAGCCATCATTTCTTAGGGAAGGAAGCAGTCCAAAAGGATTTCCATTTCCCAACAAGCCTGATTCTTTGCCTGCACCAAGACTGAATTAATAATGAGTCACACTTTCTGAGAAAGAAGAAAATAGCAATCATAAGTACTGAGGAAAAGAACATTTAAAATTATACATAAAATCATATAGCAAACTGTTCTGGAACTTGTTACTCATGAGGCAGAAATTTGTTGGGAAAAATCAGACCAAGGATAAAAATATCAACTTCCAAAACTCCCAACAGTTGCTGGTCACCATTTTCATAAGCAAAACATAGTGAAGGTACACAATGTTTAAATTCTAAATGATATAAATTAGCTTCATAATTTGTTTATAACATGTTTAATCTCTAAGCAGTAAGTTACAGGGAAATTTTTGTTAATATCTCAGTTTCGTAGTTAGATGGATTTAGAAGACTCTATTGTTTCACAACAATACCAGTGCCTGAACTGCATCAATGGGCCCAGTATATGCTGGACCAGTTCTTACCCATCACAATCTAAATGTTAGTTTAGAGTCAGCTCCAGGTATATCAGAGCTCATTGATACGTCTAACCCTTCTCTTCCCTGATGAAATATTAATGGCTGAAAGGACTTGTCTGACATTCTATCTGAACTCTCAGGGGAGCCCAAGAGGCATGGAAGAAGGAGAAACCACAAGCTGGATGGGAAAAACACAGAGCTGTGAAGTGTAGTGTTGGGGAGCTTTCTCTTTGGTTGGAACATTTGTTACATCCTAGGAGCTAACAAACCACATTGTTGATTGAGGTTTCTGTCCCGCCTGGTACCACAAGCTTTCAGTCCCAAAGAAACACACAGAGGCCTACATTAATCATAAACTGGTTAGCCTATTAGCTCAGGCTTCTTATTAACTCATTCTCTTATCTTAAGTTAGCCCATTATTCTTGTCTATGTTAGCCATATGGCTTGGTACCTTTTATCAGTGAGGCATTCTCATCTTGCTTCCTCTGTGATGACTGCAGACTGACTCTTTCCTCTTCCCAGCACTCTCCTGTTCTCATTACCCTGCCTCTACTTCCTGCCTGGTCGCCCGCCTATACTTCCAGCCTGGCTATTGGTCAATCAGCGTTTTATTAAAACAATACAAGACCATTGTCCCACAGCACCACATCAGTTTAACAATTCTTAAAACAAGAATAATTTTTTATGAAAGAAAACATTTGCTCTACCTTGGAGTTAAAAAAAAATTCAGAAAACCACCTAAAGTTTTGGAGAAAATGCACATGGTACCCACAGAGGCTCTGTGGATTTGATTTGAAGGATGAGAAAACTTTCTGAACAGATGTAGTGACAGTAGAGCTAGGCCCCAAAGCAAGAGACGTCAGCGGAGAGCTCTGCAGATCATCCTGGCAGGGCAATGGAGCAGGAGGCGAACGAAAGTAGGCAATGATAGGAAGTATGATATAGGGGGTATAGGAGCGAAACAGAGGCCACTCAAAGAACAAAGAAAAGATTCAAAGGAAGGAGGGTCTAGTTAGAGGGCATAGCAGTTGGAATGAAAATGGCCCCCACGGCTCTAAAGACCTGGCACTATCAGGAGGTGTGTCCTTCTTGGGGTAGGTGTGGTGTTTTTGGAGCAGTGTGTCACTGGTGGTGGGCTTTGAGGTCTCAGATGCTGTGTAGCACTCTTCCTGCTGTCTGCTGATCCAGGTACAGAACTCTCAGCTACCTCTCCAGTGCCATGTCTGCCTACATGCCACCACACATCTGCACATCATCACCACGATGATGATGGATTAACTTCTATTAAGCACCAATTAAATGTTTTTCTTCTTAAGAGCTTCCATGATCATGGTGTCTCTTCACAACAACAGAAATCTCTCCTAAAACAAAGGTTCTGTTGGCAGTGTGCTCTTAAGCAACTCACTCAAAGCATCCTTTCGTACAGTTCCATGATATACACAGGTGATCTCTGATCTCTGTCCCTTTCTAACAACGGACTTAAGGACCATCAGCTACTACAAGGAGTAACTGAACATCCATTACTGTATCTTAGGAAAAAAAAGGGGGAATAGATGTAGCCTCAAGTGATGGAGGCTAGAACGTAAAGGGGTGAACTTTATATCAAGAATGCCTATCTTCTGATCCTTTGTCCCAAATCACTTCTATATTCTGAATCACAGCTTTTATCCTTGGGGAGAAAATTCTCAGGTTTGAAAGCCAAATAGAAATAGATTTTTCCTTTTCGAAACTCTGGTTAATATTCTGGGCCTCGATCCTGGGTGATTTATTACTTTCTCTTACTACTATTTTCTCCCAGTCATGGTACTGTCCAGGAGGAGTACTTTGAACTATGTCATCCTTTCTACCATATGACTGTGGGAAGGGACTCTATCAATATGAGCAGCTTCTTGGCCAGCTTGGAGATAAAGCATTCTCCTTCACTTGGCCACCCCCACACCATACAAAGTACAGTCCATACGCTGAGGTGCAGTAACTTGTGGGCTACAGCTTGCTTTTGCACTACAGACTTTTCAATGCAATTGCATATAACACTTTATTTACAGACATGAAAAGGCACTTTAAACCCAATTACATAGCTGAAAATGGCATATCTTTAAACAGATTTAGAGCAGTTAGGAAGAAATTTGGTGTGTATTAACAGAAACTCGTGGAATTACTGAAAAGACTCATTTCAACATTTCCCGAGCAGTGCCTTTGGTTGTGACACTAGCCTGTGTTGGTCTGTGAGCCTAACACACACTTGCATAGCCCAAAGGAGAAGTCAGATATGGTCCCTATGTGTTTGTTCTCCTTGTGTCCTTATGGTCCTGATCATGTGATTAGTGATAAATGTTGCTCAGGAATAATATGACAGATAAAATTCCTTTCTGGGTTTCTTGAGCTGTTCATCCACTGTGGACAACTGTGGCTTTATATGATTGTATTATCCAGAGACAACTCCAGCAATTTCTCATGTTATATGCTCAAAAGAAGCATATTAGAACCCCCACTGACCCTGGGAAATTCTTAGTCAATCTTATATACTTTGCAAGCAGAGAGGGGCAGCATGGATAACAGAAATCCATGTCAGAGTTAATGTTCTTAACAACCTGCTATGAGCTAGCCCAAACATAAATAAAGCATTCATCAATACAGCAGGTTTCTAAGTCTCTTTCTCTTTCATGATAGAATCACTGACACATCCTAAAGCAAAGAACCTACAGAGACCTAACAATATTTTTAATGAGAATGTTTCACACAAAGAAAAAAATCTTATTCTACTTTGCAGTTAAAAACACCTACTTTGAGAACTCCTGGGCTTAATAAAAAAACAATTTCTTTGAAACTCATGTTATTAACTTTATTATTGTATTAATGTGATTTTTAGTTTTCAATACACTTGGCACAACTGACAATGTTTCCAATAATAAAAACACATATATTATTTAGTCACAGCATGGACGAGAGCTTGAACATGCTGTGTAAAGCATGAATTTTTTTATATGTACCTTTTTCTTCCTAATGTAAACAATCATCCTAGCATTTTTAGAGCAACCAAGAGTCTGCTCATGTTTAGAAGCTCTCCTGGACTGAGGTACCAATTACCTTCTCATAATCTTCAACAACCTCTAAAGAATTTAGAAATGTCCCTAGATAAGAATGAGAATGTTGAGTCCCTAAGCCCTGGCCTACCTGCTCTTTCCCCCAATTCTGCTGCGTTAAAACAAACAAACAAAAAAAAAAGTAACATTTACTTGTTTCTTTTCAGTTGGTTTTTGTGTGTTTATTTTTGGATTTGGTTTTGTTTTGGTTTTGCTTTTACTCAGTCCAATTAATGTTGCTCACAGGCACATGGGTGTATGGTCATCCACCATGCCAAGACAACCTACTAGTGGCTACTTCTTCAGAGAAAAGTGGTTCTTCCTCTGACAGTCTTCAGCTGCCAACAGTGCCTCAGCTATAGGTAGAACCTCAGTGTTCGTCACCCAGGCTTACAGGACTTTTCAACTGTCTGGATCTTCTGAGGGTCTTGTATAGAAGACCATAGTCACTGTGGGCTCAAATGTGCAACAACAAGCCACACCCAGAAATGAGCATTTCATGACAATCTTCTCCACCATCCAGCTCTGACATTCTTTCTGCTTCCTGAGTCTTGGTGGTGGTGTGGAGGGGGCGGTTGGGGGTGTTTTGCTATATTATTTTAGTTTTTCTGTGCTTGTTTTCATTTTTCTCAGTCTGGTACCCTCCTCTCTCCTCTGCCTTCCTCTTTTATCAAAGCCCACTCCCAGAAACCTGCCTGGCATAACTCATTTTGAATGAGCAGAACGACATTTCTGTCTTACCTTGTTTCACACAAATCAGCTGCTCATGTCCCATACGGACAAAGAACCACCTGAGGAAGAGACTGACCCATAGGTCCCCAGCATCACTTTGAAGATTTACTTATATTGTGTCAATATTAAGTGTTCGGAGAAGAAGACATGATGGTACCCATGAAACTTATTGATAAAACTAATCAGTGTGGGGTTCCAGAGTTTCTGTGACCCCAGTTGTTCACTCACCTTTTTTATTTCTCTCTGATCTTAATGACTGTGGACCAACAATCTGGCTTTTTAGCAACCCCTTGCTATGCTAAATCTCTTCACTTTGTGTTCTTTAGTTAAGGGGCTCCGACCTCTCACACATTTCTAAATTCTATTCCCACCTTTCTGATTTTTCCAACTGCATTCCTCTGACGTTTCATATCCAAAGAGATGAATATATGTACTGCTCCTGTGTGTAAACTCTATTACATAACACGAAAACAATGGTGATGGTTGTCCCTATCTCCCTTACAGACAAGGAGGTCCAATGGGAGAGTGTTAGGTAAGTCACATGATAGGCAATCAGTAGTCAGTGCCATTTTGCTTCATCTTCCTTGAGTTTCCAATCACCTTCTCATTTGACTGGGCCTTCATGTGGCTAGACAGAAAAAAGACTGGAGAATGACAGATGATCAAGTCCAGGCAGCCATGTAGAGTCGGGTGAAAGAGAGCTGTCTTTCTAAGGAGATGGTCAGGACAAATTCCTACTTGGACAATTTGCCACAGACAGTTTTATTCCAGGGATGAGGAACAGAAATAAACTGTTGCCCTGTCTTTGAGAGACTAAGTGCCAACCATTTATTATGTGCACACTGTTTTCTAATTCAAGGATGGGGGAGGGGAAGTCCATATGAGATCACCACCTCTCAGGATCCTGTTGCATCACCAGAAGAGAGTAGTAGTACAAATTCATAGTATTAGAATGCCAGCCTTCCAGAATGCTAGGAGGAAAAACCAATTCACTTCTTTGATGCAAATATTCTTCCTGCCTTTACAGGGGAGGTGAGATTTAAGACAAATAGCAAGGCATTTAACCAATTACCCAAAAGAGAAGTGGGGAAGTATTTCTCCTGGAACTGAACTCCAGGTCCTATACTCAAAACATGAAAATGTAGCACGCATTTTGGGAGGCGCCAACTGTGCAGTTGTTAAGTTAGACAGACAGGAGGCTTGCAGTAGATGAGGCCGGAACAAGGTTGAAAGAGAACTGTGAAATGAGTAGAATTCTGTGATGAGAAGTGTGAATTTGATTCCCTAAGTTACAGAGAACGAGTTATTCAAGGACACATGGTAGTATGCTCTGCATTTTGCTAACCAAAATCACAAATACAAGAAATATAGAGAGATGAACCACAAAGCGAAGACACAAGTTAGAGATCTATTGTTCTAGCCAAGCCAAAATATTATAAACCTTAATAATGGCAATATAATGAAGGGAGGAGGAAGACAGGAGCAGAATCAAAAAATAAATATGTAAGTGCCTAATCATGCTGACTTCTAAGCTCTGAGGCTTTCTCTAAAATCACATCAAGATCAGTGACTCTAGGTAACAGAGGCCGAAAGCGATCAGAGTTTTCTTAGAAGATAAAATTATCAGCCATTGATAAGAGCTACAAATCTGTCCCTTATTTGGCCCACATAATGGATGGTGACAGACTAGAGAGAGCAGAAAGTGGCTGTGGGCATACAAGGATAGCATTTATGTGTCAGTCAAAGTACATAAGCATTTTAACAATCTACCCTATAATTTCACAGACTCATTCTCCAAAAAGAGTTTGGAAACCCTGGAACTTTTAAGCCGAATTCCATGGCAAAGAAACACACACATGCATAATATATCCCCCAAAGCATACTAAACTCCAAGTGGGAACAATGATGCATTCACCTAGACGGCATCAATCATAGTCCATGACATCTATACACTCATAAATTTTTCACAGGGTGTCTAGGGTACAAAGAGAGGTTCATCCAGTCAGACAAGAAGGAAAACTAAGTTAATGAATATGAGAGACTAGACATGAAAAAAGGCAAAGTGCTTGAACTAACAATTCAAGGTCAAGATCAACAAGTTGACATGGAAAATTTTGGAACAAGCACATGCATGAATCAAATAGAGGAAACAGCAGTTAGTGTCGAAAGCCAAGTTCAGTGTCTACTTTGACCTCTGTTCTTGTCCAACTTGCTTAAGTTTCCCAATATTTCATTCCTAGTGGAAAACTTGAGAAAAAAGAGATGCTTGTTGCCTCCCGTGGATGCCCCTACTGGTGACACCACTTCTCTAGAATTGCTGAAACCCCAAGCCCTTTCTCTTCAGATTTCCACCTAAGGCAGCCAGAGCAGACAATGCAGTGGGAGAAGCCTGGGAGGGGGCACCCGGGCTCCTCCTCAGGGGAAGAGAGGACAGATCCTCCTTCAAAGTTGCAGAACTCAACTATATATATATATATATAAATATATATATATATAATGTGTTGGCTTCAGAGTCTTGAGGGCAAAAGAAGGGCAGAGTCAGAGGAGATGCCAGCAGGTTGTAACAAGCCATGATCCACATGGCAAAACATAAATAAGAAATATGGGTTAATTTAAACATAAGAGTTAGGTAGTAAAAAGCCTGAGCTATTGCCCAAGCATTTATAATTTATATTAAGTCTCCAACTCAAGTTATTTGGGAAGTGGTTGCCCGTTATTTAGGAACAGGCAGTCAGGATGTCAGGATGGAAAAACTCTCCCTACAATGCTTGGCTGCTGTGCTGAGGATTCTGACTTCAGCATCTGGTAACCTTCAAGATTTCTGACTAATACTGGGGTCTGCAGTCCATCTGACACAACATCTTTGTAAGACCTTTATACTTAGGTCTGCGTAGGGAAAAGATCTCTCCTAGACAGCCTGTAGTTTGATCTGAGTAGGTATTTCCATCAACCTGAAGACACATCAAGATTTAAAAATATTCTCTAGACCATCTAAAAATAATGGAGCAGGAAGAGTCTGCGTTATAAGGGAGGTGCATCAAGGACCCTTCCTAATCTTCATCTCTGCATAAACTCCTGCTTCACTTTGTTGCTTTAGGAACCACAGATCCATTAAACTGGGGTCTCCTCAGAAACGACAGAGGGGAACTTGGAGCTCAGCGTCCTGTGGAAGGACGCAAAGGAGCTGCACACGCACAAGCCTGTTGCCAAGCCTACAATCCCAGTCCCTTGGCGAACTCTTTCATTTGCCATTGTAAATGGCATGGCAGTAAAGGTTTTCTAAGGAGAAGAGGGCTATGCGAGAGAGCATAGGATTCCCATGAATTATGAAATCCTTGATCGACACTTTGCTCTCATCGGTTCACCTTTAAATAAAGGCTGTAACATTTACAAACCATCCTGTGATCGGCATGCACAGAACACTGTGTGCCTACTTACAGCTGCGAATTACCTTGAGAGGGGAGAGAAATCCCTTCTCACATTAAAATGCTCAGAAGCAATTAGCTACTGTGTATATGGATGTAATTGAAGTAAAATCATAAAAAATACAAATGATGTTCAAATTAAGTCAGACATCATTCTACCTAGAAGTAGATTTGTGTGTACATACACAAAAGTATTTAGTAGACAAATTGTATGATAGCTAGACTCATAGCTTGTATATTATTTAAGTGTGTAGTGTTGAAAATATCTTATTCTCAAGACCATAATGGGCCACTAAAGGGAGGGTTTGATTGAGATAAATTTTATGTCACTTTTATGCTAATCACCAGACAAAAATCTGATTAACCAGTAACCCTTTGGTCTACCATATCAAATATCTGCCATCTTTAGCTTGCACGCTCTTTTTATGCTGTACACATCTTTGTCTGTAATACCAAGATCTGTGCAGCAGAGGAAATCCTGTTAAATCCATCTGACCAGAGCCTTGATCCATTCCACAACTGCTCATATTACCTGAAAGACAGAGAGGGCCCCAGGCTGCCTGCTAAAATCCTTCACCTGCTTCAATGCTAAGCTGCCATCATTGTTTCCAAATCCTGTCTGATGCCAGCGTCCCCGTTGGCCTGAGGCTGAGCTTTGTGGGAATACTTAAATCATTCTGCTTTGCATGAAAAACACATAGATTGTCTTCAGACATGCAGCTGCATGTGTTAGTATGAACTGGACATTTAAACTTCCCAGATTAGTGCACCGAGTTTAGAACCCCATACCTAGTATATTTCAGGGAAGGTAGAAATTGCTTCATATTTGGGGTCACGTGTTACTATCTCATCCTCTCCCCTAACCTCCCATTTAATTAATATTTTAATTTTTATTATTTTCTTTTTTGCTAACATACAACAAACGCATCGCACGGGGACATTTTCATACATATGCACTTTTACAATTTGTCCTTATTCCTTGTTCTGCTACTGCCCTCCCATCTCCCCTCTCCCCTCTTGCTTGTCTCTTTCCTTCCTCCAATAGTTTTCCACTTGGCTTTCATGACACATATATTCTCCTTTAGAATTCCACCTTCCCTCTCAAAGCCCCCTTTCAATTTTCATATTCTACTTACATATGTACACATATTTGTAAGCTTGTCCTGAGTCTGACTCATTTCACTTAGCATAATGGCTCCAGTTCTGTCCATTTTCCTGCAAAAGTCATTTCAATTTTCAGAGCTGAACAAATAATTTTGTACTTATAAACCACATGTCCAGGTCACACCTTCTTCAGCAGCATCTACAGAGCAATACACATGGCTATAATGCTTGCCGTGCAGTTGTTTGAATAAGAATGGCCACATAGGCTCATATATTTGAACGCTTGGTCATCAGCGAGTGGCACTACTTAGAAGAGATTAGGAGGTGTGGCCTTGTTGGAGAAATTGTGTCACACNTCTGAGGTTCCCAAAGCCCAAGTCAGTCTCGGTGTCTGTCTTTCTCTCTTTTTGCTGCCTATAGATCCACATGCAGAAGTTCTAAATGACTTCTAACTGCCTGAAACTGTAAGCCACCCCCAATGAAATGCTTTCTTTTGTAACAGTTGCTCTGGTCATGATGTCTCTTCAGAGCAAGAGAACACTGACCAAGGTGTGCTACTCGATCCAAATATAGCCACTATGGCTCAACACGGTCCTGGACTTCAACCAAACAGGATACCTGCCTTATGGTGTTTACAGTCTGCTTGGGAGACAGGCACTGAATAAACCCACAAATGTCAATGTGATTTCATTCCTTAAATGAAAGGAAGGAACAGGAAATTACTCTAAGTGGAAACTGGGGAGGTGTCACCTTACAACGAGTCCTCAGGGAAAATTTCTCATTACTCACAGGGACGATGCTCAAAAGATGAGCAATAGCTGTTACAGTAAGGCAAGAGCACTTCCCACACAAAATTAAAGGCTGGGAAAGAACAGAAAACACACAGGCACTGAAAGTCAGTCGGACACTGAGAGAATGGCACTGGAGACCTAGGGGAAACTTGAGCTTCAGCCCTGTCTGCCGCGGACAGACAGGGACCCTGACAATGTTACTTCTGCTTCCTTGTAGAGAATGAGAGCACTAGAGGAACGGAGACCATGCTGAACTACTACGGCAATCCGGTACATGAAGAAAAGCGGGGGCAGGGGAACTGACTCTGAGCTTCAGAGCACAGACTGCTCACGCAGAGGATCTGAGTTCGGTCATACCGAGTGCCTCACAATCACCTGTAACCCCAGCTCCAAGAGATCTGGCACTGCCGGTCTCTGAAGGCACAAACACATAATTCAAAACTATAAATGTAAGTTTTGAAAGAAAAGTGGACAGGTTGTAGGGCATATTTTGAAGGCAGAAATGTTGAGACTATGGCGATGAAATAAGTCTGTAACAAAGGAGAAGGAAGAAAGAAAACTGCGTCTTAAGCGTCCAGCTTCCCAAGGGCCTGAGAAGATATGCCACTTAGCACAAGGAAAAAGTATGAAGCACAATTGGCTCCCAAGACTTGTTTACTTTAATGGAATTAACTAGTAAATATGGATTCACATTCCTCATAACAAGAATCTGTTAAGGATCCCGATTAACATGGCAACCTTAGTAGACTGCCACGTCATCCCGATTTAGTAAGGACTCAGGGAGTCCGTGGTAGGTTCCAGAAAGGAGGGTGCCATGGACCAGGAAAAGCCAAATGGGATGCTTCCTAGAGGTTCTCATTTCTCTGCTGACATTGTCTTTGCTGGGTCACCCCGCAGTGCTAAGAAACAGAAAATGAGTTTAGTTAACATCGTATTCAAGTTCCAGGTGCCCAGGACACAGGAGAGTCTATCCAAGGATGTCCAGAGCCTAGACAAGTGGTCACATGTGTCCTTGGTGCTTCATCTTTCTGTCCTGCTTGTTACAAGGTAGGTATACTATCAGATGAATGGTAGAACAGCAGCCCTGGGAGCTAGAACGCAACAAAGCTATAGTCTTAGTGCTCTGCAGGAGAATTGTTTAAAATTAAAATTATGTCCCATGAAATAAGGTGTGAAAGGGAATAAGCTATTTTCATTCAAGAAATGTCTTACAAATTGTTCTTCTATAGATTCTTTGTTAAAAAAATTACAAGAAGTTCTATAAACGAAGCCAGAAGAAAGAAGAAAAACCAGAAAACAGTTGCTTTATAGGAGGGAAAAAGAGATAAAGGAATTGTAGAAGGTGTGTTTAAGGGGCTGGAAAGATGGCTCAGCAGTTAAGAACACTGGCTACTCTTCCAGAGGTCCTGAGTTCAATTCCTAGCAACCACATGGTGGCTCATAACCATCAGTAGTAATATCTGGTACCCTCTTCTGGAGTACAAACATATGTAGGCAGATCACTGTATACATAATAAAAAAATTTTAAAGTGTGTCTAAAGGTATATATATATATATTATATATAAATATACATCCATACATATGCTTATAGATCTATACATATATGCTTCTATATGTATATATACACCTCTCTACATATGTGTATGTGTATACATGTATGTTTTATATATATATGCATATACATAACACACACACACAAACACACACACCCTAGAGCAAGTCAATATCAATCAATACAAAAAAATTAAAACTGGCAGATTTTCTGGCATATTTCATTTTTTTCAAAAGGGGTTTTCCATCTCTGATGAACAATCAGTGAAAAATGAGGCAGTTGCTGAAACATTGCCAAAAATACATTGTGACATAAATCATAGTAATCCATGCAGCTCGACTGTGAAAGCTGTGTTTGTCACGGGAGAAGGGAAAGGAGAGATCAAAGAGTGCGTGGAACAATTAAGTCTGCATCTCCCTGTCTCAGTAAATAGTTCCTGCTCAGCATTTATCTGAACATAAAATCTCAACATATAAAAATTTATACACGTGAGTTTCATTTGTATAAATAAAACACACACACTGACATTTAAATCGAAAATTTAGCAGTGTAACAATAATTAACAGAAAGAACACACAGAGAAAGTAAGTGGTTTTCTTCTGAGAAGCAAATAACAGAGAATTCAGAGAGTAGAATGGCACATTGTTACGTATTGTATTGTGTGGTCCGATTTAACTACTATGTGAACCTGGAAAACAAAGCTATACTCATTGGCTGTATCTATTCCCTTCAGGAAGTGATAGCTGAAGATGCCAAAAACAAGCAGTTGTTTTAAAAATCTCTCTAATGTGATTTCTAAGGCAAATGGCATACTGATTAAACATATATAAATGAATGTATCTGTAAAGACATTCCATCACACTCTGTGGGATTCTCATAAACTGACAATATAATAACTATGAGATATCAGTAATGTCCAAGGAAACAGTTCATACACTCGCTTCTCTCTAACTCCATTATTCAGAAAAATTAGAAATGTAATTATAAGAAGCTTGTATCTGAGGACTGGGGACATCTTAGCAACAAAGACGCTGCCAGCAAAGAAGCTGATTGTCAGGACATCAGAGAGCAGAGGAGACATCAGGGGCTTCAGAGACCACTTAAGTCCAGATGTAAAAGTCTGGAGGAAACAGCTACAGTAATACTTGGATGTTCTTATTTTTAAATACATTATCAAGAAGCCAACCAGCTAAGCTTTCAACTGAATAGAAATTATGAGCAGAGTTTGAAATTATAATTTACTATGTTAACAAAAAGGAAAAATACAAGTAAAATAACACAGAAAATAAGAACATTATACATGTGGATATATCTCGATGATAGAAAAATTAACTGACAAATATGCAAATGATATTCCCTAGTTATCAGAATTAACTGGGAAGTCACAATTGATATCTACAGCATCTTTAACTGAACAATGGAGACACGGCTCTGTTGGCAGAGTACTAGCCCAGCATGCATGAAACAGGGGTTCACTACTACATAAACTGGGTATGGCAGTGCGTGTCTGCATCACAGTACTCAGGAGGTGAAGGTAGGACTATCAGAGGTCCATAGCAAGTTCAACACCAGCCTGGGCCAAGACTGGCAAGAAAAAAAACATTTGCTGAAGCAGAAAACCGGCACAGGGTGACAATGAAGAAAACTTGAATGGCTGATTATCATGAAACCGCCCATTGTCTGCCATCAGAACAGTGGAAAGAAAGGGTCTTGCAGTGTGCTTTTAACTTAAATAAGCAAAAGTAAGAAATCCAGGTCAGAAAGACAACCATGTCTTCTGTAATTTGAAGATCTTATGCTGTATACGGATATAGATTTACATACCCATACACAGAAATACATAAACATGAAAGCAGAAACAAGAATGTCTGAGGGACAAAGGAGGATTGAAGAAGAATGGGGAGAAGGTGAATATGGCCAGAGGATATGACACACTCTTTTGGAACTGTAGTGATAAAATCCATCTCTAGCTACAATAAGTACATGACAATAAAAGTTAGGTGCCAACTTCATTTTTTAAAGATCATAGGATTCTGGTGAGAATGGAAAATTCCAAGGAGTCTGAAGAGAAAGACATGCAGAAGGTTACAAGAGTAGTTCTTGACAAAACATGCTCCTACGGCCCATGAATCGGTGGCCTCTTGGTGGCAGGGCCAGCATGAGAAACTATCTCCTGCCCCCTAAGGAGGGACACGGACAGACATAGCATTACAGCACAGGAGGACAGGATTAGCTTGGGTGTTCTGTAAGTGAGAATGCATAGGGATGCCTGCCACAAAATCTAGCAATTCAGAAAACAGGTCCAGACAAGAAAATGACTAGGTCATACAAACAGCTGCTTATAAAATAACTGTCTTGAAAAAGTGCTATACCCCAATTCTATCTGTATATATTAACTACATCTAATAATTGTTATAACAAATATAAATACTATATGCTAGACACTGTCTGTCCTCAGTGTTCTATATGTGTTTGTGTGATTATGTATAATATGTGTGTTCCGTATATACATTATATTTATGTTCCACATATAACATATATTTAATATAAATATATTAATCTTCTCAACCAGACATTAAGATGAACACTTATCACTACTCTCACTGTTCAGACATGATGACCAATCAAACACGTGCCTAGTGTGTGGTCGAGTGAAGGCCTCACCCAGGCAGGTCAGTCCAGGTTTTCATCCTTGCCTACTGCACTGGGTAACTTACAAAAAGAATTCTATATATTCTTCATGGATAAGACTCATCTTAGAATGTTTACTAAGGGCACTAAACAAACTAAACTACTAGGAAGGAGAGGTGGGGGAGGTGAGGATAGTAACTATAACACAGACCAGGGAGAGAGAGAGGGAAACCAGCAATCAAGGGATGCCAGTTCTGATTAACTGTACATTAATCTGTGCATCGTGGGGCTGATCAATTCTACTTTCCATTTTACATTCACAGCAAACAAATAAATATAAAGATGCTCTAGACTGAGAAAAATGGTAATTAAGAGTGAGTATCTTAGTTAGACTATCTGTTCCTTTGGTAAAATACCACTACCAAAATCAGCTTGGGGAGGAAAGGGTTTATTTCATCTTATGACTCTTGGGTCACTCTCCATCACTGAGGCAAGTCAGGGCAGGAACTCAAGGCAGAAACCACTGCCATGGGAGCATGGGTGCTGCTTACTGGCTCGCTTCCCATGGCTTTGCTCAGTCTGCTTTCTTATAGCATCCAGGACCACCAGCCAGGGACAGTACTTCCTCAGTGGGCTTGGTCTTCCCACTTCAATCATTAATCAGGAAAATTAGTTCTGCGGTCACGGTGATGGTGGCATTGTTCAAATTGAAGTTCCCCCTTCCAAATGACTCTACTTTGTGTCAGGTTGACAAAACCTCAGGATAGCGAGACAGGTACAAAACAGCTCTTTTACTTGGAGCACGGAGGAAAATTGCCATTTTGTGTTTGTTTTGTTGGGGTTTTTGTAATCTCTTTTGCTTCAGTTTCAGCTGAAACAGCCATCGCTTTTGATAAAGGAAAAAGACAAACAGGCAGCAACGAACAGCTCACTCAGCCCATCAACGCTGAAACGTGCATCCGAGAGCCCTCCTCCGCTCGTCAGATGTGACGGCTTCTAAGGACTGGACATTCCAAAGTCTGGCTCCTGCTACATCATTGCAATGGCTCTCAGCTGACACTGAGTCACGCCAACCGCGAAGTCCTATAAAAGGCAACAGAGCACTCTGTCTTCTGCCCAGTCTACTCTTTCATCTGTTAACAGTTCCTTTTAAAGAGTCTCACCAAAATTTACATCCCTTTGTGCAGAAACCACAGCTGGTGTGATTTTGCACGTTCCAAGTTCCGTCCCCTGAGAACAGATACCAGACGGGCTTCTATTAAGTGCTTGCTAAAGAAAGGGAGACCTCAAATATGCAGGTAAAGCTTGACCTATACCTTTCAAAACTCCCCTGGCTCCCCTGTCAATCCTAGCACCAAATAACAATGATAAAAGAAAGTGCTACAGACATACTGAAAATGGAGATTCAGAGGAAGGGACAAAGGAGATAAGGCAGCTGTGTTGATAGTGAAGAAAAAGGCAGAAACACCCTTCTCACTCTAAGACAGCAGAGAGCATCCTTCATTTCAGAGCAAACTGTTCCAAGGATGGGGAGGGAGGAAGGAAGAGATAAGCCACTGCCAAGGCAGTCTGCTCCACTTAAAACCAAAACCACATGGATATTCATATGTATCTGCATATGTGCATATCACACCCTCATATGTGTAGATCATATTCAGTTGGCATGCAGTACTCCTATCATTTCATAAGACAACCTGAGCACCGGGGTTACTTGTAATATTGAATACTGTTTGTTTTTTATGTTGCTTCATAAAGCAGCACATTTTAGAATATTACTATGATTCTAAATTTTTGCCTTTGCGTTACTCTATAAACAATAACTTTTTTTGGTCTACTTTTTACCCCTGCAATTACCCTGAGTTCTTGGTATAGTGGCTAGAAAGCTCTGGACAAAAGACCTGGCAGCCTTAGCAGAGGAGTATGCAAGAGAGGAGCCTTGGCTTGATTTCGCCATTCTTCCACTTGCTTTACAATGGCAACTGTGAAATTCGTACTGAATGAATTGAGCAGCTGTCTGGTTTGATTGCAGCTTCAGAGAATCTGTGCCTCTGACCTCAGCTGAATTGCTGTTTTATTGCTATTTGCGGCAACTGTTCCCCAGTAAATCACAACTTCTGTCCCTATGGCAACCACATCCACCTGAGATGATACTGCCTCTTTTTTCTGCCAGCGGAGAAACATAGTTACAAGAGGAAATAATCTGCCTAGTGACCTTTTCTGCTTTATTATGTCTTGATCTCGCTCGACGCTGGGCATTTTCAATTAGGGATTACCATGCTGAACCCTGCAGCTGCATGCACAAACATGTTTCTTCAGCAGGTGTAAATGAAAAAAGACATGTAAATTATTTGACTCTTCCAGAGTGTTCCTTCTATATAGATGCTGAAGAATGCTTGTCATGTGTGTACAACACAAGAAGTCTATGGCCAGGCATAATTTCTGGAAATGCTATTAAAAAAAAGACATCTATTTTTGCCATGGTTTCACCATCATTTCTCAATTGTCTTAAGGTCCCCTCTTTAGATCAGTGCAGAAGAGAACATTATTCTTAGACAGAAATACATAATGACTTACACAGAAATTCAATGGCTTTAAATTCTCTAGGACCTTGTAAGTTAGAACTTGGGGTGAATATTACACATAAATGACTTTCCACCTGAATGCTAAATTTGAAAGCCACTGCACAAAGATCCTGATAAGAAGGACCCTGTCCCCTCCCTCCCTCCCTCTCTCTCTCACACTCACACACACACACACACACACACACACACACACACACA
>LOJH01030874.1:6635-16985 GCA_001685095.1 Ellobius talpinus | reverse complement strand
TTCTGCATAAGCCATAACAGATAAGGAAGAAAGGAAAAGAAAGACAAACCAAGTAAAACGTGGCTAGGAACTCATTGATCGAGGAGAAAGCTTAGTCAGACAGCGTTAGTCAGCTGACTTGCTAGGGATCCGCAGGGGGCATCGCTCCGGGAAGCTCTTGCCCCTCACCTGATGTTGTCGACTCCTACCATAGAGACATTCTGTTACACAGGTGCCGTCGTGGGCGTGGCAAAACTTGACATCAGCCTCTTAGCCTTTTCAAGAGAAAACCTCCCAGTATTCGAACAATGTCCTCCATGAGCGATGACACAATTCTGCATGTTAATATTCACACTTCACTGTACTTTCTCTGGAAATAAACTAAGCTGGTTTTCTGCTTCAATACCTTCTCAGTGCAACAGAAACCCATATCCTTGGCTTGGGCTTTTAACTCTTTGGTTAGAATTGAACTCTAACATCTCTTTAGATGAGTAACCATACCTGGCACCTTGTATTATCAGTCTTTGGGAGCTTGGTAGGGGGTTCACTGCAGCTATTGCCTCAGCTCAGCAAGTGACCAAGAGCTGGGATTTAGCTGCTGAGCTCTGGTTAGAACATGGCCATTATTACAGAGTGTGTGAGCTTCTGAGAGATCCTCTCCACATCACCAAGAAGTACACTCCATTAGCATGGCTGCTCTAGGAAGCCACAGTCTGAAGAGTCTGGTGAGGATCAGCCTTGACCCTCACAGGCAAGGATATTGGCTGTAGGTAAGGTCTCCCATCCCAACCACATTGTTGTATGGAAGCAAAATCTGATGCAGGTGCTTTTTCTCTATAACAGTGTAGGATTAGAAAATTATAGTACAGACAACTTAGTACTTGATAGTAGTTAAATATGTTATGAACCACTCTGATAAGTCGTTTATATAGAGCTTTGGAACCAGAGCTAGGTTGGAATTCTGGGTTCACCATCCATATCTGTATTTCAAAGATTCAATATTTTGTGTGTAGAACAGGCTTTACTAAAATTAGCCTCGTGAGAATTCTGCAATGTTTAATATGGAACACACACAAACTGTTTTTTTTTCTGGTATTTGTACAGACGGTACCTTTAGCACGAAACACTGCTAAGTACTGTGTGGTTTGCAGACCAAGGGATCCTTTACTCCTGTTTCCTTTGTCCGTAATGAAGCTGAGTCAGGTAGGTAGGATGAGGAGTTCTAATTGACTGTGGGGGTATGATTGATGGATGGCTCAAGCTTCTGTATCCACTGAGGTAGCCACACCTCCACAGTCAGCATTAGTCAACAACTGAGCATGGCAACGGTTCTAATACAGTTGCACCAGGGACCTTTAAGTAGAGGACATAAGAATGATTTGGATGACTCTTTCTTCAAACTCTGCTTGTGGCCTCCTTCTTTCTCTCTCTTCTCTCACAGATGCCAAACCTGTGCCCCTGTCTTGAAGGGACCCCTACCTTCTCCTGTTTGTCCCTCCCACATGTGACCCCATCTTACTCTTCTCTGGCGGATCTTGGTTCATGCAGCTGTCCAGCAGCTGAGATTTGCAGAGTTCTCATTCCGAACTGAAATGTAATTGCACTTCCAAAGAATGTTCAAATATTAAATCACTGTGGTTCGTGTGTGCGTGTGCACGTGTGTGAGCTCGCAATTATGTATGCATGTTCTTGTTTGCAGGTGCTTGCATTTTTTGGAGGAGAGAGGTCAACTTCAGGTGTCATTCCATAGGCACTATGTTTTTTGAAACAGAGTCTCTCATTTAGTCTGGAACTTGGTGGGTTGGCTTTTGAGACCCAGAAGTCCTCCCTGTTTCTACCTTCCCAGTTCTGAGATTGTGCTCACTCATCAAGACCTGGGTTTTTTTGTTTTGGTTTGGTTTTGGTTTTTTTTGTTGTTGTTGTTGTTGCTTTTGTTTTTGTTTTATGTGGGTGCTGAGGGTCGGACTAAAGTTTCCATAGCAAACCCTTTACTGATGGAGCTAATGCCTCCTCTCTCAGGACTAAACCATTTAGGCCCTGAGAAGAAAGAGGAGAGATTGAGGAGACAATGCAACCTTGGGGAAGAGGAGAAAAGCAAGAAACCTGAAAAAAAGTCTTTTCCTGTGCTGTTCAGTGTTTGCCACTTCCTGGTGTTAGGCTAGGGCCATGCAGCCGACCCCAGGACTCCCTCTTGTGAGCCTCTGCTTTCTGCATTCCCTGTCCCTGCACCTCTCATTCAGTCCCAGGCATGCTCTGTGACTTAGAATTTCATGTAGAAAAGATCCTCAATTTGAACTGAGTTCCTCCAAAGATGGGAAAGTACTTTTTATTATTTCCCTGTCCTCCTTCGTGCTTATCACTGGGGGCTCATGGTTTTTATTTGCTGTTTGTTAAAGAGAAAAACCAAGTGGCCCATGAAATCTGAGAATACAAGAACTCTGGGCAATCCTCCCAGTTCCTCCCTTGTGCTGGAAAGGTCCCTCTGGGCAGATCGTGGACAACCTTCATGAACAGGAGGTTATTAGAAGTGTTGCCACTTAAAATATTTATTTTTTGCCTTAGTTCATTAAAGTGTTCAATTATTGATTCTGTTCCTAGTCTGATGAATCTGTTTGGCTTTATGCTTACGTATTTCCCTGTAGCTGTGGATAGGATCCCTTTCCAGTCTCAAATTGGAGGGGGGTAAATATAAACAGCAAGAAAGAATTAACAGGATAAAGAGTCACGATGTAGGGAACGAGAATGAGCTGCAAAAACAAATCTTGTGTAAGGGCAGCAGTGGGCATGAGAAAAGGGGAGGGTTATTCTGGGGGGGATCCCAGAGGCTGGGGGAGGGTGTCCCATAAGCCCTGACCCTATGGAGGGGAAATAGAATGTGTAGAGGGCTCCAGAGATCAAAGATACCTCCAGGGGTGGCCTTTAGATTCACCACATGTCTGTCATGGAATTAGACATGCAGACTGCCCCACACTTTTCTTCCCTGGCCTCCCTGCTGGCTCTCTGGGTTCAAACTGAAAGTGCAAGGGGAGGGGGGCTGTGGGGACTGGGGGTGATGAAAACGCAGCTGAAAGGGAATTTAGAAGAACTCTGTTCTCGAGAGGGTGTGCCCTAAATTCTAGAGAGAGAGAGAGAGAGAGAAGATGCCATTTTCATTAGTGATGATTTTATATCACTTGGCTTAAAATTGGATGATTTATGAATTTTTATCTCAGTGAGGGGCTGAGTATTGTGCCAACGACCCTGACTTTCCCTTGCTTCATCCTCTCCCTATTTTCTGCTTTTATGTAGATCTATTGGTGTCTAATTTGGATGGTAAGATGCTGACTGTGGCATGCTATCGCCATGGCACACTGTGTGTGTGTAGAAATATTAAATGCTAAAAAAATGATAGGAGGCAAATCCTAAACCTGCCAGCTGCTTCACTGCACTTGAGAAAGAGGAAGATTTTCACTACAGACCATAGTCTTAAAAAATAAGAGCTGTGGGGAGGCAAGGCAGACCAGTCTTCCCACACAAGGTGAGTTATCCAGAAAAACTTGACTAAGAAAAAGAAGAGGTTGCCTTAAAACTTGACCTGAAAACCAGAATCCAAGCCATGACCTCTAAGTCTGTTTTCAGTATGGGTTGGTCAAGGTTTGAAACCAACAAACCAACGCAAACCCTCTATTACCTAGAGGGAGTGGAGAGTCCCTTTCAACCATGCTTTGGGAGGGCTAGTTTGTGAAGCCCGGATTGGGCAGCAGAGCCCTCTGCTCCAGCCCAACTCTTCAGCTTGCTGCCCATGTAATGTTTGTCAGCTCCCTTCACTTTCCCGAGGCCCAGCTTCGCATCGATATGGGCAATACCCCAAGATACTGCTGCCTTGGCTTCTGATCGCTCTGAATACAGTAGTGAATGAAGAATTGCAAGGAAGTGTATCACATGAGCGCTTTGGTTTTCCCGATGTGTGTAAGATCTAAGTTTATACCATACTATAGTCTATTATAGGTATAATAGTTTTATTCCTGAAAAATGCACATACCTTAATTTAAAAGGCTTTATTGGTTTTCTGAGTCAACGAGGAGTTGTAGTCTTGGCTGATAGTCGGAATTCTCTCTTGTTGATGGCTGCTGACTGACCAGGGTTGCTTGCCAGAGGTTAGGGGATGGAATGGTGTTTTAGAAATAGCACCTTTGCCATACTGGTTGGCTTCATCTTCCCAAAGCACTTGACACAGCATGAGATGTAGTTTTCGAGCCTCCTAACCTCCTAGAACTTGTTCTTTTTTTTTAAATTGGCATTTGTGCTCACGACCTCTGCAGCTACTTTGCCAACCAGGTTTCTTAGAGTCCTAACCCTTTGTTCTCGGTTGTCATTTCAGCAGGATTTACAGCATCGTCGCCTAGAGAAAATACCACTGCATTGCACGTTCTTTGTGATTTTTATTTTACCTTGGTCACTCTTTTTTTCCCTTCTTTTTTGGGGGGGTCTGACAAGGAAATCTTGAAGGGGAAGAATAATTCAAATAAGTCACATTTCCATTAGCAAAAAAAAAATCTGGTTTTCACCACAAGAGGAACAAAATGTGCAAAATGGAGAAAAATAACCTGCCTCAGTAGATGGAATGAAGGCATCTGCTCCACTCTGCCCTGCCTCTTTTGTGAACAGAAAGAGGGCCTGCTGCTGGCTTGCCAAGCAGACAGCTCCCTTCCCCACTGGTCCCCTTTACATTTCCAGATGCAGGCAGAAAGCCCACGGAGGGGACAAGGAGAAACAGATGCTAATTAGAGTGCAAACTGCAGAAGAGAGCGGCATGCTTAAAGACACACACACGTGTGTGTGTGTGTATGTATCTAAATGCACACACACATATAAATATACATGAGTGACATGAAAGTAGAGGTAGGTTTTGAGGGGGAGAGAATTGTGTAAGGGGAGAGAAGAAAAATAGGATAATGGGGAAAGAAAGACAGCATCATTTTTTTTCATATGTGCTCTCTAGGTGTTGGTGGGCAAATACTAGCAAGATATGCATATAGATATAAGTAAATGACATATACATAAATACAAACAATATTGTTTGGCATACTAACAAAAGAAATAATAAAAGTATAACTTGAGAAGCCAGATATGGTGGCACATGCCTTTAATCCCAGCACTCGGGAGGCAGAGGTAAGCAAATCTCTGTTTGAGGTCAGCCTGATCTACAGAGTGAGTTCCAGGACAGTTAGGATTGCATAGACAGTAGCGTGTGTGTGCATGCGTGTGTGTGCGCGCGCGCGCATATAATCTTAAGAAAAGATGCAGTTCAGGGCAGATCTATCCTGGAAGCACTTGACCCTCTTCTAACTGAGCTTGCATTTCTCAACCCCTGCTTCCTCCAACCCACAGAGCCCATGTTCCTTACACCATTGCGGCAGGAGCCTGAGCATCCTCGTGGAGACTGGCATGAAGAAAATGACATTCCAGAGACAGTTTTCATGGGATGAATTACCTTGATCCTGCTGTTTATTGTCACTTGAGAAGTAGGTAGGCAACGTGAACTCTTGACAAAAGCAAGTATTATGGCACCAGTTAAGCAGACTCTGTTTTACTCTTTATGGCATCCTTAAAGGGCAAGGATCTGTCTTCCTGGGAGAGAAAACTGTCTGAGGAACTGAAAATAAAACCCTCAATCCTGCACAGAAGACCTTCTTGGCACTAGGTGTGGAAAGCAGAGGTGTACCAGAAGAGGAGGCCGTGATCCCTGTACGTGGTGTGCATTTGTGAATGATTGAATTATGGATTTCTCATTGTGCATTCCCAAAGCCTTTCTTTCTTCTTTACACTGATGGAAATCCAAGGAACAAGTAGAACATTATATTTTGTATAAAGATATTGGGGGAGAGCTAAAAAAGGTGGGGAAGCTGGACAGAAGACAGTGAATGGGGAAGCTTGGCCTGTGATCCACTAATTCAGTCACCCCTCTAGAGGGAGAGCAGAGGAAAGAACCAAACACCCTCATATCCCCCCCCCTGTCTTCAAAGAAGGCCTGCAAGGCAGGGTATCCATAATCCTCGTTTGCTTAATGTCTCATGCCTTTGCATCTGTGAGCTGGAGAGTCAATTGGAATTCCTGGTACAAGAGCAGCATTTAACTGCACATTTTAACCCAGAGTCAGGCAGACACATGGTGCCTCATCTTATCTCCATCGGTATCAGGATGAATGTTGAGGAATAAGGGTGTTGTGGGTCATTTTTCTTCTGGAAACATCAGGAAAAGCCATAAAGGAGATGATTCCAAGCTAGCAGGCTCCAGTGGACAACAGAGGAGAATTCTATCCTGGCCGCTTTCACTCTCATCCACGAACTGTCCAGATTTCCACTATTAATGGTTTAGCTGGAGTCTCAGTGCAGGTGCATGGTAACTTTAATTATTTAGTGTGTAATTTCTGGGCCTGGGGAAGATGGATAGCACATCTTAAAGAAAACAGACCGTCCTCACACCTAAGCTCCCCTTGAAGAGATGACAGTGGATGGTAAGGTCTGGTTTTTAGATATTGTGAAGATATTTTCAGAGGCAGCACTAACGATTTCTCTGCCTGGGCTTTGGGGATCCACTTGCCATGGAGACATGAAGTCTAGATTTAATAAAATCATGCACTGTGAAGTCCACACAATATTATTTTTCTTATACTGAGCTGAAGGCTTTGATGATTATTCACTCTCGAGTTGCCCCTGGGACATAAAACCTATAATATTATAATCTCTTCAGGGCTGGCCAAGGAGTTTTTGAATAAGTTGGTAATTATTACCCCATTTTATGGATTAATAAAATAAGGAAATAATATAGAATTTTTTAACCAAGACAAGTATAAAACCCAACTTGTCTGAAATTAATTCCAGGTTATGTCAGTAATATCATAGTCTATTTTTCTAAGATATTTCTACCTTTTGGAAAATAATGATACAGCTTCTCACTTAAAATAAAGTAAAAATCTTGCATAGATTTGGAATACAATACAATCAATAAAGGTGCAAAAATTCAGTGTGGACCGCACTTTATTTGATTGGGCTGTAGACTTGGAACGGGTAGAAAATATTCCTTTTTTTTGGTCAGAACTTTTGCTTTTTTCCTTAAAGTTTTCTTTATTGTGGTATGAGTCTCATAATTTCAATTTTTTTATACACCTGGCTAAAAATGAATCACTGGGTATCAAGTAAGGACTCCTTCACAATGGACTTGGCTTCTTACTCACTGTGAGTCTTTAGATGCTAGCCAGAGCTGGTCTCTGCCCCATCTCTTCTTTTAGTTTTGGTAGAAGTCATAAATTCTTTTCCAAGCTGGTTATAGATCCTGAGTAAGGATGATTCCTATGCTTCTCCTCAGAATAACTTACAGGAAGAAGAGAACACCCTAGAAGTGAAGTGGGGAGAGTTCCATCCAGAAATGGATTACTTCTACCTGATTGCTCAATTCCTCTTCATTTCCATGCTCCACAAGATAATATCATATCCTGGCTAATAAGATATGTGTCAGGGTCCCCATACTCTGAGGATACTGAAGGCCAGATATTTCCAAAGGGGCTGGACATATGTCGTTAGTCTGTACTAACATACACAGAATATCAGCAAGTGGATTTCATGGTATGTGGCAATAAGATGTGTTCAGTGATATCACAGTGACTCTAGCCTATTGGTAGGTAACAGCATGTATTAGAGGATTTGGCCAATCTCTTAATCTTGTCTAGATGGAGAGGAGATATCACTCAAGAATGTGGCAGAAAGAGAGGAAAAGAAATTTGTCCCTCTTGTATCTGAAGGGTACTGGCTTCCTTTTCTTGACTCTACTTCCCAGTCCATATGTTGATCACTTCATGTTTATAGAGAGCCCAGGGCCCCACAAAGTAGGTAGAGAAAGGAGAGACGAGACCCAACCTAACCTATTGGAGGTGTTAACCTTGACTTTCATACCATGTTCAACTGCTGGACTTCTTTATTGGATGACTTGAAGATGTTTTCTAATCTTGCTGATTTATTGGTGTAATTCACTGTGTACTTGGTCAAAGAACTGCTTTGCTTCGGTTTACCTAGTGGTTCAATGGAAGCCTTGGAAAAATGACAGGATTCAAATATCACACTTCTGCAAAGTAGCTGAAATGAGCTCTAAGTTTTCTACCTTAAAGCAAAGAGTCAAAATTTAATTAAAATATACTTTTTTCCACTTAGATTTTTTTATTAAATTCTGATACAATTGTATTCACCTGTGTTAATATTTATAATAGTATCTTAGGATCTTATAATATGGAAAATAAGAGCAAAATATATTCATATACATGTGTTAAGTTCTCTTCCCTTTGGATCAAACTCTGTGAATGGCTCACCTCTGTCCTTGTTCATGCTCCCCACATTAAATTGATCCAATTTAATTTAATTTATGAGAGTACAATTGTGTAGTCTCATACATTTGCTTGCTCACAAACTTTTTGTTGCTCCTTTACGTAGACATCAGCAACATTAAAATTATTGGCAGTGCAATTTCTCAAGGAGTCATGTGGGACTTTCTTAAGAAGCGTTACATAACCAAGGCATCAGCTCATCTCAGGCAGTGAGAAAAGTCTTCTTCTTGACTGCCTTTCTCTCATCATGCTGACATCCAGAGCCATGGCCATTAAGAAAGATTAGCTTGAACAGAGTTTTACATAAATATTGTCTGATGGAGATTCTGAGAAGTGACAGAACAGTTTAAAGCTGGAAAATGGGAGGGACAGGGTCATGATACAGAAGACGGACAAAGGGCTCGCAAGACTCACACCCTAGATCAGTAGCTCTTGACTAAACCAAAGTCGGTTTAAGATAATTTGTGCTGTGTCTGTCTTAAAAAGTCATGATTTATCACAGTCAATTGCACCAAGCCAGTAGTAATGTGCCTGCTAAGAGGCTATGTCAATACTTTGATGTAGTGCTTTTATCCCCTATACTAGGATTGTAGAACACATAAATAACAAAAGTAATTGAAGCACAAATAATCCCAAAGTCTGTTAGAAAGTGATAGTTGCCAACACTTTCTCGCAAAGCTGCCCAGTCACCGATACCCACTGAGTCTCATCTCTGCTCTCACCCTCCATGTACACCTTTAGGGATGGAGTATAAATAGACAGGAAATGGCAGATCAAGAAGAAAGAAACAGAGGAATAATGAGGAACAGCAAAGGGTGCTCCATTTTCTTGAGACGCTGAGAAGACGCCTGGGATACATTTGCATCAGTACGGGATATCCCGTGTAATTTACCTCTAAAGAACAAAAGAACTATTGTAAGCCTTGAAGGGGCAGCATTCCCCATCACTTTAAGGTTTATAGGTTTGAACTTTTGAGACCTGTGCTCTCAAGGCCTTTTATTTTCTCCTGCATTCTTGGCCTCCAATTAAGGTCTGACCCCAAGGCCTGGACTAAAACAACATCACCTAATTTCATATAACTGATAAGAGCAAATGCACAAACTGCCGTAAAGAGAACATCAGATTTGAAATCCGCAGATCCCACTTCAAATTCCAAGGTTTGTAGGTAGATGAGGACTACAAGGCATGTTGGTTAAAGTTTTGTGTGTCAACTTCTTAGTTGTTTGTAAAATAGGATAGTAATACTATACAGGAATCTCATGAAGACTCTTGTGTGTGTGTGTGTTAAAATATAACTGCTATATAAGGCTTATTGGGCATTTTACAGTTGTGTGTGCATGTGTGTGTATGTGTTACATAAGTATGGAAATCAGGTGACAACTTGCATGAGTTGATTTTCTTTTCTACTGTGTGTTTTCCAGGGAATGAACTTGGGTCACTAGGTTTAGTAGCAAGCTCTTTTACCCAATGGATCTTCTCACTGGCCCTTTAGCTGGTGCCAGAGGTGTGTAAGAGGAAAAACTCTTGCATCAGATCCAAATAATTGTTTCAGTGGTTTTTGGACTTTAAAGGGAGGCACTTGAAAGATGTTGTTTAAAAACTCTATCCCCAGTGGTTCTGACTCAAGAAGTGTGCCGTGGAACTCAGGGGTCTCCCTGTGGTCAACACAGGCAAATTGTTGAAATCTCTTTCAGACACACTGGTGTGAGGCAAGAGAGAGAAGCAACCCTTCAAAACCACGTGGAAGCAGTGCTGTTCCCCTGGCCTCTTAAACATGCCCTATTGGCCCAGCTTGCACCGTAATCTACCACAGTTCATGTCTATGCTTGTCAAAACCAGTCTGGCAACTCCTCTTTCTCTATACAGAACTCAGGGATCCACATGTCTTTATACAGAACTCAGGGATCCATATGTCTATATACAGAACTCAGGGATCCATGTGTCTGCATACTGGACACAGGGATCCACGTGTCTCTATGTAGAACTCAGGGATCCATGTGTCTCTATACTGGACT
>LOJH01030873.1:0-14899 GCA_001685095.1 Ellobius talpinus | reverse complement strand
GGACCTCTGGAAGAGCAGCCTGTACTCTTAACTGCTGAGCCATCTCTCCAGCCCTAGCCTGTGTCTTTTTAATAGGTGAGTTGAGTCTATTTATGTTAAGGGATATTAATAAACAGTGATTGCTAGTTCCTGTTATTTTAGTTTTCATTGTTAGTGTTGTTATTGTGTGTTTTTCACTTTTTGGGGGATTTGCTGCTGTGAGATCATCTATTGTCTGTGTTTTTGTGGATGTAGCTAANATCTATTGTCTGTGTTTTTGTGGATGTAGCTAACTTCCTTGGGTTGGAATTTTCATTCTAGTACTTTATGTAGGGCTGGGTTTGTGGCTAGGCATTGGTTAAATCTGATTCTGTCATGAAATACCTTGCTTTGTCCATCTGTGGTGATTGAAAGTTTTGCTGGATGTAGTAGTCTGGACTGGCATCCATGGTGTGTTAATGTCTGCATAATGCTTGACCAGGACCTTCTGGCTTTCATTGTTTCCATTGAGAAGTCAGGTGTAATTCTGATAGGTCTACCTTTATATGTTACTTGCCTTTTTCCTTTGCAGCTCTTAATATGTTTAGTGTTTTGATTATTATGTGACAAGGGGACCTTTTTCTTTTGATTCAGTCCATTGAGATTCTCTCTTCTATCTCTTGTATTCTGTTATTTATGCTTGCATTTGTGGTTCCTGCTTGTTTTCCCATATTTGCCATTTCTGGAATTCCCTTGGTTTGTGCTTTCTTTTTTAAAAAATCTTTTATTCATTTATTTTTTATTTATTTTATGTACATTGGTGATTTGCCATGGGTGTCAGGTCCCCTGGAATTGGAATTACAGACAGTTGTGAGCTGCCATGTGGGTGCTGGGAATCGAATTCGGGACCTTTGGAAGAGCAGTCAGTGCTCTTAACCGCTGAGCCATCTCTCCAGCCCATGGTTTGTGCTTTCTTTGTTGCCTCTATTTCGGTTTTCAAGTCTTGAATTGTTTCTTTCATATGTTTGAATGCTTTTTCTTTGTTTTCTTTAAGGGATTTGTTGATTTCTTCCAATTTTTTGTTTGTCTTTTCATCCATTTCTTGGAGGGAATTTTTCATTTTCTCTTTAAGGGCCTCAAACATTCTCCTAAAGTCATTTTTTAGGTCATTTTCTTCTCCTTCATCTATATTGGGGTGTTCAAGTCTTGCTGTTGTAGGGTCACTAGTTTTTGTTGGTGTCGTGTTGCTCTTTGTGGTGTTGAGTGTGTTCTTACCTTGTATACCCAGAAAGTCTCCACCTCTGGGCAGTTGCAGCTGGGATAAACCTTGGCGAGTGGGTGGCACTTTCTTCCTCGTGGTGGACACAGCCTTGTACAGGGACAGAGCTTGACAAACCCAACACAGGCTAGGTTTTACCTAGCCACCTGGACAGGCACACAGTAACACTACCACATTGCCTTGGCTCGCAACCTCTTACTATCCCCAGAAGATGAAAAAAAAATGATGCTAAATGGGAGCTGGAGAGATGGCTCAGCAGTTAGTAACACTGGTTGTTCTTCCAGAGGATCCAGGACTGTCTCTTGCAGGACTCATGTATGTGGTGTAGTTGGGCCCAAACACGATGATGTAACAACTCCCCCTCCACCGCAGACAGAGCCTGAGTGATGTCACATGGCAGACACAGCAGACACAGCTGCACATTGGCTAACTAAACAACTTCCACCTCCCTGCTCAGTCACCCTCATGGGAGGTAATGAAAATAACAACAGTGAGAAGGGAACAATCTTTAGGAAGTGCTCGGTCCTGGATGCCCTGGGCTGAATATTGTCCCCCACATTCGTGAACCTGAAAATATGACTTCGTTTGGAAGTGAGGTTACTAGATGATGTGAGCAAACTGGAGGGGGGGTCATACTAAATTAGAACAGGTAATAAGTCAAAAATGACTGGTGTCCTAAGAAGGTGTTCTTATGCGAAGGAGACCCACTAGGTACAAGGCCATGTGGCCACATAGCCTGGAGCAGTGAGTCTCAGAGCCAAGGACACAGAGGACCGCCAGCAACAGCAGAAGACAGGGAGAGAGGCTGACCTCCACCTCCAGACCTAGGCCATGAGCTCTTGGTGTTTAAGTTCCATAGCCTGTAGCACTGTTATAGGGGTCCCAGTGAATGAATGAATACCCTAGCACATAGCGGGAACTCAATATATTTTGAGTATTACTATTTTAGAGAGAAAGAGGTCTGGGCTGTAGCTCGGTGATAGCGCACTTAATTAGCATGTGTGATGCTCTGGGTTTCAACCCCAGCACTGCAAGCAAACACCAAACAAATCAAAAGGATGTCAAAAATATCTGGAAATCCTGGCTTGGGGAGCAGACATGGGAAGGAAGAAAGCATTAGGGTGTCTTTAAAGGTGACAGAATGCTTGGGGGTTGCAGAGAGAGACAGGACCGGGACTGTGGGCTTCGATTCCAGATCTCTGCTTGCTGATTACTTAGCTTCCTCTAGTTTCCCTCCCCAAGCACTTTGAATTCTGCCATTCAGTGCTATGTTTAGGTGATTCTGTGCCTGTGAGCTTCGTGCACACCTGAGATGGGTGGGGGCGACACCTCTCCCTGCAGCTTGGCAGTCCCTTTGTACCAGGTCCAGGAGACTGAGTGCCTCAGCTCTGCCTGCCCCACTACACTGCTGGGGGCCCAAGGCAGCTGTGGGATGTGGGGAGGAGAGGCTCCCAGCCAGGGAAAGCCAGGTTTCTGCCTGAGGCGGATGGAATTCTAACACACCCTGGAGCAGAGAGACAGAAATTGCCTTTTAGACGGCTGCCATCAGCAATATTCAGCAGGCAGGTTCTGCAGGGCAGTTTAACCTTCTGTGACCTCACAGCTCAGCTGTGCAGGGTGCCAGCACACTGCTCTCTCTCACACACACTCTGGCTCCCAGGCAGCTGTTCAGATACATTTGTGACTGTGTATAGTATTCTCCCCTTGCTTGTATTTCAAATGGAGCATGATAGGTGATTTTTTTTCTCTTTTGTGTGACTGAGAGCACATACACACACACACACACACACACACACATACACCTTCACATTCACAATCACTGGGAGGTCAAGCCTAAAGAGCTTCCTGCTAATCGGGCCACACCAAATATACAGTTGGAGCTCGGCAAATAATTAATAGTAATGAAAATTGACGTTGTAAAAATTAAAGTGAGAGGGCTGAGAGAAGGAACTGGTCTGGTTGTCAAACCACAGGCCTAAAGGGAAACGAATGGCTTAGGAGGATCTTTTAATTAATTTCAGAGTTTCCCTGTTTCTCTCCCACCAAATGAGCTGAGCTGTCAGGGCCCTCTGCAGAAAGACCACTGAGAGGTGATTCCATTTAAGGACCAGGTCCATCCAGGGCCTCCAGAATCCCTGCCCATGGCCAGAGAAGCTTAAAGTGGGGGTAGGGCAGTCCAAAGAGGGGTTCATTTTGTAAATCTACTTTTATTACTGGCGAATAAAACCAAGAGGTCCACCTTATTCCTAGCTAAAATAAAAATGGGTCTCCTCTGCCTGACCAAGTTCAGCCTCTGCACTGCAGCATTAACTTGTATTCTAACAAGATTAAAATATATTTGTCCTGGGGATTAGCATACTTAAGTCTCCTTTTGCCTTTTTAGTGGTGGCAGGGCACTTTGATCTGCCTTGCGTGGCAGGACCGGCTTGGGCCCAGCTATCCGACTGCCTAGTGTGAAATCAGCCTGATGTCATCCTGTTCTTCAGCTTTTACATCTTTCACCAGTTTAATTCTATTTCCGCCACAAAGCTCCAGTGCCTCATTGCATATTCAAGTTTGACCAGGAAGCATTTCTTAAAAAAAAAAAAAAGTACGAATGAAAATATCCCAGTTGGGGGAAGAGAGGGTTTGGGGATATGGTGGGGAGCTGCAAATCTTCCTAGGGTGAAAGCAATGGATGGCTCTAGCTCTGACCCTAACTGTCCTTACCTGTGGGGCAGGGTATATGTGACTTCCGCCTGCCTCAGGAGATGGATACTGTGTCTGTCCATTCTGGAACCATGCATAGGGCCTTGGGTGCAAGGCGCACTATGACTCCTGGAAGTCATTTTACTTTTTTCTTCGACAAGCGATTTGCATTTCCACATGGCATTGCCATCTCAGCATAAGAGGAGTCTTCTTCACACACAAGTCGAGCCTCCACCCAGTTACCCCATGATGAGGAAGGGCAGTCGGCTAAGGAAAACTCCTTGAGTCTAATAGGTCTTTGATCATCTAAAAAGAAAAAAAAATGAGAACATTACAACTCAGCCCAGGTTCTTTCTCTCTCTTCCCCCAACACCCCGGACGCAGGGTGCTTCCCAGCACAGAGACAGAGATAGGCAGTTTAGCACTGAGAGCAGGGTAAGTGACGGGCTTTCCTCACACCAACCTTCAGCTAACATACATCTCCCAGGAAGTATTTTCCAGTTTCTCTCACTCACAAGTGACCACATTAACCATACTGTGGCAAACTACCACATATCTCTCAGGACTGCTTGAAAAGGCTATTCAGTCATCAGAGGAAGCCCCAAACCACCCCAGAGTGACACCCAAATGTCGCCAGAAGCCTCTTCCAGTATGGCTGGAGGGTGGTAACACAAGGTAGGAAGGACAGAGGATTATCTCAGATAGAGTGCCTATCATGTCTGGCCATAGAGTTTGTGGCAGTTACTCTCTGCAAGAAATGGAAATGGACCATTTCTGGGGTGCCTGGGCATTGACCTTCAGTCCACGCTCATACTGTACTGATATTCTGTTGGGGAGCCTCAAAGGCCTGGCATTCCCGAAGGCTCACCAGCCCTTTGGGCATCACTTGCACATCCAAGCTGCCGAGAGCAGAAATGAAGATAGTGTTAGCAGTGGGGAGCAGGCAAGGGTAGTGCTGGGCTGTACTCTGCTCAGACAAGTCTCTTCTGTGATTCCCCAGGGAGTGATTTCCACTTTCACTTACTCACAAGTGACCACTGCTTACTATTAGGCACAGCACAGCTCAAGAGTCTTTTGACAGGTGCTCATGGTTATTTTTTCTGAATAGTCACTCCTGTTAATATTGGAAGTTAACAACACATTGCTTCTTAAATGGAATGATATAATTATAAAATTATCTCCACATAATTAACTCAGGATTATGCTCTATTCTAGTTAGCATGTAATCAAAGCCTGTTATGCTTTTAGCTATAGGAACATCAATTAATTGAAAAGGGTTAGAGCTTTCACTATTGAATAGCTCATCATATCATAAGGGTGCCCATTCATCCTTGTGGGAGGAGCCACATGGTGGAATGGCTTGATGCAAGGGGTGTGCACAGACTACCACCCGCAAACAAGGATTGCAGGTGATCTTCAGTCATGCAACTTGGTTTGGAGCCTGCGGATGGGAGGGTCCCCTTTCTGTGCTTGGGGTGAGGTTGACCTCATTAACAACTTCACCCCAAGCAACCTCTACTTGAGGCAGAAAATATCAAGTGGACCAGAAAGCAAGGTGCATGAAAAGTTTTATGCCTGCTATATAGAAACCCAGGGCCGAATAGGACCTTACCTCTTTGAAGTCAAGACAATGGTATGTGTGTTGGGGATACGTATGCTGTAATGGAGATAGGGTGTGCTAAGTGGTTGGAGATTCTTAGTATGCTAGGAAAAACCCTTGGTTCAATCACCAACATGGAACAACAAAGTGAAACCCTAGAGTGGTTGGAGTGTAGTTCAAGAGCTTACTTAGTATTCATGAAGCCCTGGGTCTCCCTCGCCAGCACCAAATAACCTGCATGTGGTGGATGGGTCTGGATTCTAGCACTGGGGAATAGGGGAAAGAGGATCAAACGTTCAAGGTCATCATCAGCTACATAGGGAGTGTAAAGATAGCCCAGGATACCTGAGACTCTGGTTCAAAAATAAATAAATCCCACCTTGGAATGAAGATGGGAAGCCTATGCTTGCCCTCTACAGAAACAAAGAAAACAAATAGCAGTTTTATGGAGTGTGGGGAAGCAGCATTTCTGGAAAGTGCTGGAAAGTCCTGCCATGTTCCCTTACTTCCGGTCATTGCCCTACTTTCTATGACCAGGTAGATTTTCCTTTTTCTTTTATTGTTTTTTCTTCTCTCCTTTTCTTTCTCCTCCCTTCCCCTCCCCCTTTTCCTCTCTCTTCCTCTCCCTCTCCCTGTATGAGTTTTATTGACTAGATCAGACTGCCCTCGAACATGTCTCCCCTAGCTATTACATCTTCTATCCCCTCTCTACTTTTGCCTAAACAACTGCACAGATGTCATGCTGCTTGGCAGAAGCAAGCAAAATGTGGGTGCCTGAAGCACTGAGACACCTGCGCTGGGAGGGCGCAGCTGTGAGAAAATCTAGGGACTAAGCAACAGAGGAGAGAAAGCCGGGTAAGCCTCCCCGCTTGCTGAGCCTATTCAGCACCAGGCCTTTGTGCTCATTAGCTCACAAAAAGCCCTTGCAGGAAACTCATTAGGTAGATGTTCTTTCTGTTTGAAAAAGAATGACTCCAGTCCCAGGGAGTCTATAACACAGTAGCTCAGAAAGTAAACGGCAGAGTTAGGGTTTGAACACAGGACTATCTGCTGTCAGAACTTGGGGTTATGGGTGTAGCTCAGTGGCAGAGCACATGCACAACACATACACACACACACACACACACACACACACACACACACACGGGGGGGATGCTTAGTCCCTGACTGAGAAACAGCAACAACAAAGTCACAGTAAAACAAACAAAACTCAGGTGTTTTCCACTGAACCACCTTTCTTAAAACACTACAGACTTGACAGAAGTATTTGCATGAAAAACACAGAACCAAGTGGTCCCCAGACCATTTGTGAGAGACTGTAAGCCTCCCGTCAGACTGAAACACAGCTCTCAGTCTTATGCTTTCTCTGTAGGCTCCAGTCCTTCCCTATATGAAAAAATGCCAGCATGAATGCATCTCCATCATTTCACTTGGAGGGTCCCAATTCTCACCTGGAGGTTTTAGCCCTGGAAACCACCAGGAGACTGTGCTATGAGGGAATGCCTTACCCTTGAACCTTCCAGGTGCTCAGGCAGTGGAGCAGAGACTGAAGGTAAGGTGGAAAAGGAAAGCGGGGAGCTAAAGGCAAGGAGGAATGGTTCCTTTTTGCCTTTTTTTTTACTAGCTCCGGAGGTGAGCAGTAATAACGATTGTGGGTATTTACAAGTGTGTTTGATGTCGCCACAGAAGTATACACGGGAAACTGGTTAACATGGTGAATGTTGTCATTTTACTACAATAAAAAATCGTGGGAGCCCATAGTAATAGCGGTGTGGTTGGCAGGAGCCGAATTCTTCAAAGAGCACATAGTGGTTCCCTGTCTCTTAAATATAATGGAACTCCAGCTTCCTTAATTCCATGTATTGCTGTTTCTGAGAGTGGAGAGCAAAGCTCCCCAATACCAGGAGACAAGTTTTGATCTAGAGGAGAAACCCAGATGCGAAATCCTGGGCAACCAAGGGATGTCCTAGCGACCCGCGGGGAAGCGGGCAGTCGCAACAGGAGGGGCAGACGCTCCTTGTGCTGCAGCTGGGGCCTGTGACTATCCATCCAAGGAGGAGAGAAAAGAGAAAAGGAAGTTAGTGGAGGGGGTAGAGGTTGGGGAAAGGAGGAGGGCAAGCCACGGTGACAGAGCCTGACAGCCCCCGCCCAGACAAAGGACTTGGCGGGAGGCAAGAACCCCAATGCGCCAGCTGAAAGGAGAGAAGCCGGCCCCTTCCGCAGGCAGAGCGCTGGGACCACGCGGCCAAGTTTCACGTCTGGACAGATGAGTCAAACAACAAGCAGCGACCGGGCCGCGTTTTTTTTTTCCCCAGACGGTCCTGCAGTGACTAAACAGGGGCGCCCACCTTTCTTAGCCCCCACAGAGGATCCCAGGTTGGATGGGACCTGGCTCTTCCTGCCTGAGCTGCTCATCTAACCCCCTCTCTAAAGAACCAGTGGCGCGGGGCACGACAGCCACGCAGGCCCACTGGGCTTTTGGCTCCTCGTTCCTCTGTGCTTGGGGGTAGGGACAGGGGAAAGGACTCTCTGGGATGCCTTCCAGGCTGACGGGGTAAAAAGGCAGCCGGGAGGCAGATCTCTCTCCAACACTCTTTGTTTCTGCTCCAGGCGCTGCGCGGGACTCAGCCCTGGAGGGGGCGGGACCCGAAGTTCTGCTTTCCCAGAGAAACCTCCCTGGTGTTCCCCCCCAACACAGATGGTCCCTAGGGCCAGAAGAAATCCTGCCTAGCCCCAGGAGTTGCTTAGGTCTCGCTTGGGTCTAGGCCTGAACCTTATCCCGAGCTCACAGCTAAGCAGTCTTTCCGGCAGAACTCTGCCCCCAAGGGGGGCGCCCCTATAGTTATCATTTGAGGGCACTGGGCCTCAGCTGAAGAGCTGGAAATCTAACTGGCGGCCAGGACGAGGCTATACCACCACCAACAATAGTAACACCATCCTCAGTTTTCTTGCTGGCAAAAGCAAAGCACAGGCCCACCACGCTTGATTAAATCATATAATTAGGAACGATTTTAATGAATATTATTACATTTCCGGCGATTTCAAGAATGCCCTTTTCTTTTCCATGGACAGGCAGCATAAGCATAATGAGGTATTTGAGATTATTAATAAAAACAGCCATGGTCTACTCAGGGTTCCAGCCAGGCAACTGTGAGGTGTTCTGGGCTTTGCTTGCAATGTGCGCGCCAGCACTCCCCACCACGCCGGCGCTGCCCTAGAGTCCGAGAAACCCAAGGCTGAATCCCGCTGTGGCTCCCTGCCTCCCCTACTTCCAGGCCTAGATACAGCTAACCTTCCGCAGGGATGAAACCAAGGCCCAAAGAAGGGGTTTCCAGCCCCGAAGCCCCGCGTGGGGAGCTCAGGGGTGGGGGTAGATCAGTCTCGGGAGGGTGAATTCTGCCTCGCTGGCGCTGGCGCAGTGCACGCCTTCAGGGGTGGTACCGTAGCCTTGTGTCTGCATCAGTCCACATTAACCTCTCAGTGAGAGGTAGTAGTTTTCGGTGGAGCCGGGACTCTCCTGAGGGCTCTCAGGGTAGGGTCCAGGCAAAAGAAGACCGTAGAGGTCAGATATTAAACTAGCAGGAGACGGGAAGACTTTTGGCAGAGGCCTGCTCAAACCTCTGCCTTCCAGCCTGCTTGGGCCGACAGTTCGCAAACATAGGGCCTGGGTATTTGTTGTGTGCACCAATTAGACCCGTGTCAAGCGGACAGAGTCCCCTTACATTTGTCTTGACCTCTCAAGAAAAAACAAAAACAAAAACAAAACAAAAAACATCCCACAGAACTGGAACTCTGTGAGATCAAGCTGGGGGCCACCTGCGAGTCTTCTTCCTCCTGCTTAAAAGGAAGCTGGAGCCAGGTCCACACTGGAATGCCTTTGGGCAGAGTTGACCTCTAGGTTCTGACGACAGTGTAGGCCCCCAGAGCCAGGTCAGACTGGTATGAGTGTCAGGCTGGGCCTTTTCTGTCAGCAGCATTGCTGGGGGCCAACTGGTCGTGCCTACAGGTCTCACAGCTCTCTGTGGGTTGATTGCTCCCCTCCTTTCAGTGACTTGTGGAGAACCATAGTAACAGATTTGGGGTGAGACTGAAACATACCAAGACCCCGCCCAGGAGAGCGATTGAGATCCAAAAGACAAGTGTTTCTTCACAAAGGAACTTGCCTCTCCTACTTGGGATCCCCACCTTCTGCAAAGTGACCTAGCCAGGTCCCAGTGGCTGGGCTCCTTGAGGCTCCAGAGTCAGCAGTCCGTGTCCATCTCCAAAGCACACAACACTACAGAGGCTGGGTCAGAATCTGGGGATCTGCCTTGTGCTCCCGGCTGTGGGAACTGTTTCTTCTGCTTGCCCCAGGTGAGAAAGCAAGGCTGGCCCGCAAAGGCTCCACATTAGTCACCAGCTCTGGCAACTTGCATTTGAAGAGAAAGAAGAAAGCAACATGCACCAGAGCAAGTTGTAACCCCAGGATCTGAAGGCCCTTCCAGCTCAGTCACCTATCACAGACAAAACAAAGTTTAAAGTTCCAAAATTCTGGCATTCTTGGCAGGCTGGTGTCTGCTTGGCTGCCTGTGGGACCTGGGAGCTCATTACCTTATGTCCTCCCTACCAGTTTAGGGTTTGAAAATAGATGGCTGTTGTTATGTTTTTATTAAAATGGAGGGAGGCCAACAGATTAATGTAATTGTGCCAGTGTTTTGAAGCTAAACCCTCAGAGGTGTGTAGAAAATGGGGACCCTGGTGTGCTCCTAGGGAGTGGCATGGGGGCTTTTGGTGCCCCCGCAGTGGAGGGTCCCTTGAGTGGCAGGATCCAGCCTCTGCCTGGGAATCCCTGATGGCCCAGTGGCCAGTGCACTGAAACTGCCTAGATCACCCTTGGCAACAAACAACCCTTGACACTGAGTTTCTCTTCCTGGGAAAAACAAAGCAACTTTCTTTCAAGCCAAGAAAGTTTGAGAATACAGCAGTTTGGCTTCATGAAGTGCAGAAGACCCTTGCTTCCGCGCGTCAGCCAGTCCATAGCCCATCTGAATCCAGAGATGAAGTAAGTCCTTTGCTTTGGGGGTTGGAGGTGGGGGAAGCAAAACTAGCATTTAGGGAAAGAAGAGTATCTCTGGAAGAGCACAAATTCTTCCACCCAGCCCATGCAGTGGGCACTGGCATCCAGCCTGCATACAGTGGGGAGGGGTGTTAGATTTTCTTACGTGGAGACACTCCTGTGAGTGCAGGCAGCATGCTTCGATTCATTCCTCCTGGAGACCAAACGGGGACAGAAATGACTTCCTCTCTTCTGTGCTTACATGCTAGATATTACAAGGTCAGTATTTAGAAATACCATCTTCTCTTATTTCAAGGGTAGGTGCAGCACCTGGGTGCTGGGGAGACCTGGGGTGGTTCCTGAGCTCAGACACAGACATGGAAAAAGTCCACCTTCCACTGCCAACATTTTATAATAAAGAGTCACTTCTTTTTATTTAATGTAACTTTCAAGAATTTAAACACACAAAAATGCACGGGTGGGAATGTTCACAATTTTGATAACCACAGTTGTAAGTAGGGAACATTCATCCATTTCTCATAAGATTATAAATATTTCATACTGTAAAATGCACATCTTATAAACTTAAAAAAAGGACAGATTTGCTTCCTGCTAAAAGGCATGTCGTTTCACCGATTCCCAAGCAGCAAATGGTTGTTCACAGACTTTTAAATTACAACTTTTGTTTTTATAACTTCCTTTTCAGAAGGTTGGCACTAATATGTACAAAGTGAAAGTATTGGCGCAGTGAAATAAAGAGGTTTAAGGCAAAGAGAGAAATCCACCGTCAGTCCTCAGCAGGCAGCTTGACTCCCAGCTCAGCCGAGAACACCCCTGGGCCATTGCCCTGGCCCCAGGTGGACATTTGGACACCTTTTCCCATACACTAAACAGAAGACAGTGTGGAGTTATATATAATGTGTTTTCTTATATATATATGTACTTGGTGAGGGATATATTGAATATATTTAATTTACACAGTACCACACCTTAAAAAATAAAATGTATATCTTCTTTTAAAAAAAACAAAAAAGACAGAAAGTGATAAGAAATGATTATTTACACACTTTCTCTAAATTCAGGAGGGTTCCGAGTTCCTTTGAAAGTCAAGGTAGCTGCAAGCTCCAGAACCCCAGCTTCACACAGGCCTGGGGTGTGCGTGCACATGCATACACGAGTATGTACACATATATGTATTCACCACTCAAAAATAAGTGGGGGGGGAAGGAAAAAGGAAAGGAAGACGGGTACCAACTAGCTATGCCAGGCCCCCGAAGCTGACCTGTGGGATTTTTGGGTCAGGGCTAGCTGACACCGCAGCACAGCAGTGAAGCCTTGAAGCCTCAGGTCAACTTCCCCTTCTTCCTAGACCCCAAGTGCTGCCCACAGTGTTCAAGGCGGGAGAGTTGGCACTGGCAGGTCGCCACGGGGCTGTGGAGGAACAGGGGTCAGCGACACAAAAGCAGACACATGGTGGTAGCCAGTACGGGCCTCTGAGGTGGTTGGGATGAGAGTCAGTAGGAGGCAGCTGGAGAGGTGCCTTGAGAGCTGTGGGCTTTGTCGGACCTCAGCCGAAAGAAATGCATCCTCTCTCCCCACTGAAGTCCAGAGCTCTACACCACCAAGCTGACAAGTCCTACAGCATTCGCCAAGCCAGCACAAAGCAAGCGGCAGAGCCCACAGACCAAATAGGAGCTATTTATTCGGTTCACAGTCCTGTGAAATGCAGCAATAAAAATCTTTGGACTTTAGCAAGTTGTTTTAATTTTTTTCTTTCGAAAAAAAGTGTCGAAAAAGTGTCCAATGTCCCATAATGGAGCTTAGGGGATTAAAAAAGAAAAAGAAGAAAAAAAAAAAAGAAAAAGAAAAAGCTGAAACCCTAAAAAGCCCCCTTTGCAGAAAGAATAATAATAACATAAAATTAGCATAACCTCTTAAACATGAACAACTCAAAAAATATTTTATAGCCGGATATTTTGGGTTTTACACCGCCTGTAAATTATATGTACATAGACTATTTTAGAACCACAGCTAATACACGGGATTTTCACAGATAATGCTGGTATAATCTTTATACACTGGCCCTTTGTTCACGGTTTTTAAATTATTGCATTGTTTCGCGCGGCCCTAGATGGCCGGCCTGCCCCGCCCTGCTCGCCCTACTCGCTGTCCGACTTGCCCTCCTTGGCGGTGGTGGAGTGGTTGTACAGGCCCTGTGCCATGAGGTGCACCGCCAGAGTGTTCTTGTTGCCCGTGGCTTTCTTGATTTTGGCCCGCTTATTCTGGAACCAGATCTTGATCTGCGACTCGTTGAGGCTAAGCTCCTGCGCCAGACTCTGGCGCCGCTGCTCTGTCAGGTACCTGTTGGTCTGAAACTCAGCCTTGAGCCTCTGCAGCTGCTCCGCAGTGAAGGCCGTGCGAGGCCGCTTGTCCTCTTTGTTCGGGTTCTTCTTCTTTGGTTTTCGGGACCTGGGACCTGTAGAAGAGAGGGCAGAGGTTACTGGCTGCTGGAGCAGCCTACCGCTTATAGGAAACCTAGTCAGCCAAGGTTGAGAGGTTCCAGAGACTCCGAAGGAAGATGACACGCCCAAGGCACACAAGGCTCAACGGTGGTGGGGGGGGNGGGTGGAAATGAAGTGGATTGGCAGATTTAGCTAAAAGGTCGATAGCAGACTAGGGGATCCCAATAAAAACTGACTGAAGAAGGAATGCCCAACCAAAAAGTTTCTGGCCTTGTTTGTGTTTTTTGTCCCTGCCCCAGCAAAGAGAACGGAGCAGGTGAGAGGAGAAGGAGATGGGGTAAGATTGAAGAAGAGGGTAGGCAAGTCAGTCACGGGGGATCCTCCCTACATACCCTCGACAGGGTGCCAAAGCTAGTAGGTTCGCAAAGAGGGTTCAGGGCTGAGTCACCACACCTGAGTCCTCTCTTGTGCGGCCTGGTGAGCCTAAGTTCAGTGTTTCCTTGAAGAACTCCAATGTAGCACCACATCCTTTGCTGAGAGCCTCTGGCATCTTCAGTCCTTCTGTCCAAGAGAGGGAACTGGTTCCTGCCAGGGTGCTGACCATGGTGGCTTTTCCCACTCAGCTCCCACCACAGGCCTGGGGTTGCTTCAATAAAAACCACCCAACTGACCTTGGGCAAGAACATAAAGTGACCCTCACAATAGCTTCCTCACGGAAGGGTTCCACTACTGTTCCCACCCCTTTCTCCCTGTGGAGTTGCTAGTGTTTGAGGCAAGTGTGGAGGGTGGTAGGGTCCCAGGACCTAGTCATCCGAGGGAAAGGGTAAAGGGTTAAAAGTGTTGGGGTAGAGGGTTCCCTTTGTAGGGGTCAGAAGGTACACAGAGTGCGGGAAAGGCCAGCCAGGCCACAGGCTAGAAGCAGAGACCTTCTTTCTGGTTCTTCCTCTGTGCAAGGAGCATGAATCAACTTTCCAGGCGCTTTGCCTTCCCTCGATCAAGGCCCCTTCCGCTTGAAGCGGAAGAGGGTGGAGAGGGCCGGACCCTCCCCCTTCAGGGCCTGGGACTGGCTCTTCTGCCCTGCGCTGCGGGGGTGACTTGGGGAATAGACTGTGTGGTACCCGGCTCCTCCACCAGCTGCCCCGAGCGGTACCCATCCGGGCGGCAGGGGCAGTCGACCGAGCAAGAGCGGGTGAGGACTCCCTCACCTCCAGCCAAGTGGGTTCTCATCAAAGGGCAAGCCTAAAATGGTCTGTGGGTACCAGAGGAGATCCAGGGAGGTGCAGATACAACTCCTCATATTTTGGGTGTACCCATAGTCACACACACCCACCTCACCACATAGTCACCTTCACATCCATGCTGAAGGCAAGGAAGCACGGGCTTGGAGCCCTTGGACCTGGCTCTCACCCTGGAGCTCTTGAACCATCACAGATACAAGCACCGGAGGCTGAGTGTGGAAGAGGCCCGGCCTACTCAGCTCTGACCTCCTACTTCTGGAGCCGATCTCAGACTCCCCTTGTTCCCTCCCAGGGAAGAACAAGGTCTCTGTGTTCCAGCCTCCTCCACCCTGGGGTTCCTGTTCTATAACACACACTCCAGTCTCTGATAATTCTTATTTCAGAGAAAGGACGTCTCCTTAAAACCATACTTTCGGTTCCTGCTTCTGTAAATTCTCTTTTAAAAGGCAAACACTTAGGGAACTCAGGGAAACCGAGACAAACCTCAGCAAGTACCCTTTGCCCTCCTTTCTTTCTTAAACGCCCAGGAAAGAAATATTATTTAAAGGGAAGGGGTTTCGTTAATCCTATGAAGGATGCGAGCCGAACCACGCGGGGCCATGCTGCAGGAGCCGCGGACCGCCACGGCTTGGCGCGGCC
>LOJH01030872.1:0-10748 GCA_001685095.1 Ellobius talpinus | reverse complement strand
TTCACCCACTGAGACAGTGTGCCTGAGCTAATGGGAGCTCACCAACTCCAGCTGTACTGGGAATGAACGAGCATGGGATCAAACTGAATATGGTTGACAGTTGGGCAGACTGAAGGCCCAATGACAATGGCACTGGGATTTGTCTCTACTGCATGTACTGGCATTTTGTGATCCTATTCTATTTGGATGCATACCTTCCTAAGCCTAGATGAAGACGGGAGGGCCCTGGAATTCCCACAGGGTAGGTGCCTTGCCCTCTCCTAGGACTGGAGAGGGAGTGTGGGGGAGAGTGGGAGGGAAATGGGAGGAGGGGAGGAAGTGGGAATTTTGATTGGTATTATTTTTAAAGTAATAAAAAAGAAAAAAATAATCTGTAACTCCCCCCAAAAAGAAAAGAACATAAGCAGTTTGTGTCTCAATTACTGTTACTTACTTAAAATTAATACAATAGGAGTCAGCACATAATGCATAGCTTTTGACTGTCACCTGTCTCTATAATTTATATTCCCATAGCTTGTGAAAAGCTGGAATAAGAATACTTTACACAAAAATAAAATGAAATTGTAGCTTCCATAAATAAATAGTTATAAAGATAAAGTTTTATTGGAACACAAACATATCCAGGGATATAGATATTGCTTTTGGATGCTTCATTGCTTAAACAGCACACACAGACATTGTCTGATCTATTTTAATGTCCACCAAATCTAACAATAGCTGCTTGGTTTTCAGAATTTGGGGAGATAGGATCTCACCCATTTTTGATCTGAGGAAGAGGTAAGAGCCAGTGGCTGGTTGCTTTGCATTTTTGATCTTCTGGTTGAAACCCAAAAATATGTCTCTAGGTTTCTATTATTCATGCTGCAAAAGATCACCCCAGAATTGACATCTAGTTTTAGAGAAAATTAAACTTCATTTATTTGGACCAATTCAGCTGTCCAGCAAGATGACTTACATACAAACTGTCAGGAGTTCAGAGCTCCTTTGGATAAAGAAGTGTTTAGCAGAAGAAGGGGGCAACACAAGAAATAAGGCTACAAACACCCTCACTCAATGTACAATTCAACATGTAAATTGCAATGCTTTTTTTCTAATCACAAAGTAGAAATTTAGTTAGGGAAGGATTATGTGAAACAATAATAAACATATGGATTTTAGACACTTGATATCTTAAGTATTTTCTTTGCACTAAAAGCCAAAATCCAGTCAGTACAAACTTTAGTAACTTTGAAACAAAATTGCTCTTCATGGAGCAAGGCTCTCATGATGAATGTAAAAAACTGAGACCTTATTCAGGAGCTTTCTACTGGGTCCTGAAAAGATTCCCTTTTTATTTCCATACCAATCACAATAGAAATATTTTAAAAATTAGTAACTCGTAACTTCCAATTCTCCATTTATGAATGGAAAATATAGATGGATGCCCACCAGAGAATCTGAGTCCTGCAGAAATTGCGTAGATACCAAAGTGGAAAAAAAATAGTACTAACTGAGGATTGGGCAGTTAAACGTTGGTGCCACAGTCTAATGTGCCTCCTCCTCTTATGGTTCTTGTATGCTTCACAATTAAGTTATCTCTCAATAAACCAGAGGTAGTGGTAACAGAGGATATGCCATAGGATGTAATGAGAGCTAATACTGCTTTTGGAAGTACAGAATAAAGAGGTTGGTTCATTTCCAGCCATCAAATTCAGTATTTTTTTTATCCTTGGAAACATAATCATGGTCAATGAGAGTGTGAAGACAGAAACACATGTTCACAATGTACACATTGGCTTGATTCCACATCCATCAACTACTTCTATACTTGGGGTAACATAATTGAAAATTGAATCTACCCATAGACAGTTACTGTAATCAAGGATTGTTGCCGGCAAGAAAGAGAAAAAAAGTCTTTAGAGTACTCAAAGATTTAAATCTCAAGATTACCAGTGCTGTCCATTTATTAAGAGTAAAAGTAGACATAAGAAAAATGGTAAAACTCTGGGAATTAAAAGTTCTTAAAATAAGAAACAATTATCTCAATGGTGACAAGCTTAAAGTATAAAGATTAATTTATTAGGGAGAGTGCTGAAATACCTATATATGTATTTATTCTTATTTCTATATGTGAGGTCTGAATTATTTTATGAATATTTAATTCTAGGTTTCTATATGTACTAATGTGAATATCAATATTTGTTTTACATCTGTAATATATACATAAGCATTTTTATTCTATTATCAAGCTTAGAAGTTCATTATACTTTTAATGAAATGATGTTATCATCATTTCAAAGAGAACTCCAAGTACCATTCAAATTTAATTCTAATTTTATGACATTAAATACTGTGTTGCCCTTTTTAGTCTACATTTGTCTAACTGATGAATTTTTAAATTTTAACTTATCAAATCGAATTTTGTATGTGAAAAACTATGTGATCATGAATCTTTTCTCTTTTCATAAATAAGTTTAACATATAAATTTAGACTATGTCCAATGTTATATCTTTTCTGTTTTATGCCTCTCTTGCATTTTATATATAGTGCTTTGTGTTTTCTTGCTTAATGAATTTTAATTTTACCATTATCTATTTCAAATACCTACACTGTAATGAAAAGATAGAACATATGATAACTGATTTTTAAACCCTGCATATACAGAAGGAAGTGTTATCAGATAACCATGCATCTGTGTGTGTCTGTGTGTGTGTGTCTGTGTGTGTGTCTGTGTGTGTGTCTGTGTGTGTGTCTGTGTGTCCATGTGTCATGTGTGTGTCTATACTTAGGAAGTGATGTGGATCCAAATTAGGCCTTTCATAGATTAAAAAGGTACTCCACAATTAAATTATATCTCCAACCTTGTGAAAGTACTTTTCTTATATGAGAAAATGTTCCATACCAGTCTTTTCTTCGAACATGACACAAAATTTAATCCTAACATTAGGGGTGGCATTAACATTGTGAACTTTTCTCATTAAAATTTTAGTTAAACAATAAATACTTAAAAAACACTATGATATCACAAATTAGTTTAAAGCCCTTCTATTTCTGAAATTATTGTCCATTCTAAGTTGCGGCAACATTTATGTTTTCTCATTTTTGTGTGATATAGTCATTGGGAAATATTTTGTTTCATTTGCCTGTCTAAATCTTTCTGCTCTTGTGAATAACAACCTGTCTTAATAGAGCTCAGTTTCTGATTTGTCAGAATCCACAAACCTTTTAATCTGTTTTTCTGTTTCACTTACCACTTCCAAGAACAGATTTATAGATGGACTGACTTTCTGTGTCCTGGTTGCCAGATACTTCTGAAAAAAATATTATAAACTATTAAAAGACTGTTTTCAAACTTTAAGCTCAACAAATTTGTAGGTTGAGTCAAGTTAAATTTGATGCTGGCAAATGATTTTTTCCATCATCCAAGTTATTTCTTTTTGTTTGCTTTTGTCTGTGTCTGTTCACTTAGCTGAGGAACAACTATTTATAATGTGGAATTGTTTTGGTTATTCTTAATTTCTGTGAAGAATGCTGACAATCTGCTTGTTAGATTTCCATTGGATGTATTCTAAATGATCATTTTATCTTTATAAACTTAATTAACTTATATTTTCTCAATTGTATATCATAATACTTGAATAAGTGCTCAATTTGTGTAAATTAGTCAGATGGTTGTATTCTATTATTCTCTTTTCTGGAATACATTTTTGAAATGATTATTTTTTTTCATAAATTCTGTTTCCATCACTTTTGCAGCTTACACCACTCTTTTGTTTTAAAGAATAGTGTTTTTTTGGAGGCTTCCTAGAGAATAAGTAGTTTCAGCCTGTAATTTCATTTCATTTCTGCTGTAATCCATCAGTACATTTTATTCAGCTCTGTGCAGTCTGACATTTCCCTTTCCTCCTGATTTGCTTGCAAAGGTACTATGTAAGATTCATTTCATCAGTGGGTTTTTCCCTGGGTTTATTCATCTTTGAATAGATGCCATTCTACTTGATCCTGAACTTTAGACAAAAATGAAAGAAAGCAAAGCAAAGAAACCATGATTGGAATTGGCTTTATCCTTCCCCCTAATTGTGTGGACAGTTTTTTAATGTTTCTTTAAAGATATCTAACTTAGTAGCCTCAGGATTGATAGTTTATATTTTATATCAAAAACTCTTATTTGGATAGGCTTGGTAGAGCAGAGTAAATGAGAGTGAAATGGTAACAAACACTGGAAAATTGTTTTCTAAAGTAATTATCTCTGATTCTATCTAAACTGCATGGAAATCACTTCCTATAGTCCAGGCAAATTTAAGTCCCATCCCTTTCATCATGAGGTCCTTCTGATTATGCCTTCAGTTTCTTTATCACTATGTTCATCTAGTTATTTGCTAAGACAGAAGCCTGTGTCCTTGGTCAGAAGCTTTTTATTTATTGGGTATTTCAAGTAGATAGCACTTTACTAATGATATGGACATCAAAGAATTAAGCCCACATTTATTTTTCCCTCAAAAGCAAAGGAAAAAGTGACTTATTGTAGTCATTACCTAAAGGGCCTAACGTCATATACTTATCATTTACTCCTGTTGTCTAATAGAAAGTTTCCATGGCTAAAATAAAATCTGCCCTTTTCCTGCATGTCCTCTCCTTTTAATTCATAATCCTCATTGTATGAATTTGCCACCACACAAATATATGCAATAATAACTTGTCAATATTTTATAAATGAATAAGGCAATAAAATTTATAATAAAAATAAAGTAGATCAAACAAACTAACAAATGCCCATGTTGACTATTTCCATAAAAGTGAAGCAAATAAACAGTAGTTCCAGCCTGATGTTTATCTGCCAATACTTTAAAATTATAATTATTACATGAGATTTACATACCATTAAAATTATGTTCATCTTCTATTTCAGAGACATTCTATTTGCTCATATAGATACACAGTAATGTGTATTAACGATGTTGACTGACAGCAGAATAAAAAGTTATTTTTGCTCAGTATACCTATGATTTAAATAAGAAGCAATATTCTTAACCTTTTTATTATTATCATTCTGGGAAATGACTGGTTGTAGGGAACCAATCACACAACTTATCTAAAGGAATTTCTTATACAGGTAACTTTTTCCCCACTCAGTACTAATATGAAGGATAAATGCAAACATGATTTCTAAAATATTGCTTCAGAAATTTAGGAATCCTATATAAATCTATTATATATTTTAAAATAAATGACATTAATATTTCTTTTAAAATACCAATGAGATTCATGTGAATTTTGTCCTTTTATTTTAATAAACTAAAAACCTATTATAAATGCAAAGTAATTTACATGCATACATAATTGCACATATTATAAATTATATATATATAAATTATATATATAATTTACATACATGTATTATGTCAAAGGAATGAATACTCTGGAGCAGAGGTTGTGTATGTTATTATCAACCTACAATTTTTGATAGAGAGCTAGGTTCAAAAGATTGATAAAATAGTCTGAAATGCTAGTAGAATTTCATAAGAAAATATTTGGAGAGGTCAAATTTTAGCAGAGTTTTGTTGTAAATGTTTGTGTTTGCATCTTTGGAAGAAGGGCGTCTGTGCAGTTCAGTCTTTAATATGCACAATGCAGATGAGTGCATTATCACAGTTGAGAGAATTAAAAATGTGCACATCAAACTTAATTGTCTGAAGTCTCATAGCTATTTGTGTTACTCCTTACCAAACAGAATGAAACTTGAGTGCTAAACTAAACTGGAAGAGGAGATGTTTAAAATCAGCCAATCACAGTTTAATTGCTTAATTTTGCTAATGACCATTATAAGGAAAGTCTGAAAAAGAGATATTGTGAGGAGATAAAGGAAAATAAAATCTGTTTTCTGGGACAAAATATGATGACATTTTTTGAGGGTGCATGTATAGTGAGTAGAATACTAATCTTTCAAAGATGTACAAGGCTTGTTTTGTGTCTGCAATTTGAAGTATATTTTGTATATGGCCAAAGATTTCAGATTTGATGAATTTAAGGATATTTAAATGAATTGTACAAATATGATCAATTTGATTGCTTGGATTTTGTGACTAATTAAACTTCTTTTTCCGTATTAAACCATGAGAACCACTGACAATTATTCTGAGGTGTAATGCAGCTGCTTTTGGATAAGGAAGAAAAGTGTTTTGGCTTCTCGATCACAAATGGCATATAGAATATGTGATTATCTATTATATGTGGTTTCTTTCTTAAGGTTTCTTAAAAGCAATGAATATAAGTATGACTACATCAAAGTGAGACTCCTAACACACTCTTGGCTTAAAGAACTGTGAGATTATGATACTACAAGTTAATAAAAATGTGGACAATTTTGTAATATCATTAGAAGACAAATACATATGATAATTTCCAAATAAAGAACCAGATGTAAGACTTCTGTACAATTACAAACAGATGTTTGTAAGTGTCTAAATCTTAGCCATTGTCCTACATGAAATCTAAGGCCCTACTCACTCCTGTCTCTTTCAGTGTCTTCTACTTCTCTAGACTTCAGAGCAAGAATCTTCAAATCTTCACTAACTGGAAAACGGGAAGTAATAGAGCGAGACTCTGTGGAGGTTACTTCCTGGGAGGAGGGACAGTTAACCTGTAGATGATGTAGGTCTTTCAGTCCCAGGGATGTTTTTGTATCTTCCACCCATAAGGAACTCTTTTTAGAATAGATGCTCTAATTCTGTGATGTTGTGAACATTTGCACTTGGGTGCAGATCCAATATTTCCATATAATTTGTTGCACAATGATAAAGTCAGCTTATATACAGGTCTCATGTTACCAAGACAAGAAGCTGGAGGAAAAATACACTGTTAATGCTTTTTTATCAAGGTAGCTTTATCTTTGTTTTGTTTATGTGTTTTATTGCTGTGACATTGCCTTTCCTCTTCCCAGGTAGAACATCTCTTTTCTTTCCAAAGTATAGGATGAGTGATAACAGTGAACTTCAAATTGTTTGCTATATCTACTAAAATATCTCTTGATTGGCAATGAAAACAAAAGCATCTTGTATGTTCATCTGCAGAAGAGCTTTGCATTTATTTTAAAATAATGTACTTAAAAGAGAGGTGTTATTTAAAACCAAAGATACGTTATGTTCCTAGAACACCCTGTATACACTATTCTCTTAGGTTTGTACACTGAATTTCTGAGGGTTTTCTGTTCTTGAAAGTGAAATTTAACCAGCTTCTTTTCTAAAATATTAGCAAAATTACCATGTGCCTGTAACAGAAAAACATCTGAACAAACAAACAAACCCTTCTCTTCGGAAAGTCATGATTTCGGAATTACTACCACCACTACCCCCATGGCAACAAGTCATGCAAGGAGAAACCTGGGAGAAAAGGTTTTTAAGAAAAATAGACTGAAAATTATGAAAACGGATCAACATAATAAACTGGGGATAAAAAACTGTGGACAATAATATAAAAGTTTAAAATGGAGAGGAGAAGCAAATACTCAAGTTTTCTGAAGATTCGTATAAAGTTTGAGCAAAATATAGGTATCTTTTGAATGCATACTTGATGACACATAATGAATTTTCAAATAGTTTTATTTGTCATTATTTCATTAGAGCATGTTAAAGTATTTTTGGAAAGAAAAATAAAAATAAATAGGAACATTCTAAACATCACATAAAAACGGTTTTGTTTCTACAAGTAAGGTCAGGTCACATATAGGAAAGCAGGATCTTGGAAATCTTTCTGTGTGTACTTTTGGAAATGTCATTGTCTCTAAAACAAATAACCCAGAAAATTATAACTGTATCTTCAAGCTAAAAAAGGGACAAAATTCTATCCAAAACAATAGCTTCACTCCAAAGGCAAGAAAAAATTGATAAGTTTCCATTAATTATATAAATGAACAAGCTTGGGGATTATGAATGATTAAAATGTTACCCCACTACACAGAATTTGACACCATATGGTTTCATATTGACAGGGTATTAAAAATTTGTGGACTGTTAATTTTTCTATTATAAAAGTACTATTGATAATTAAATAAGGAAAACATTTCTGTAGAATACAGCTGTAGATATAATTGTAAAATAAAACAAAATCTGATTCAAAATTCAAATTCAGTAATTGCTGAAATGTGAAACAAAGAGCTATATAATTTTTTGGGGTTTTTTTTGTTTAAATCATTGTGTTTCATATCTTTCTTTTTTCTCCTGTTTGGATTCTTTGAAATGAAAATCACCAACCTCATAGATAATCTTAATTAATGTAAAAATCAAGTAATGATTAATTTTATATGTTACCATACATATCTCAGGTAACTTCTAAAGTATTAATTGATTCATCCTTAAGCAATGCCTCCAAAGGATAGGCATATGGATCTATAGGTTTAGCTTTAAAAAAAGGAATTCATTCACAATTGTAGACATATCATAGCTAATCTGTGTAGGTGCCTGAAGTTCTCTTAGGAGACCTTAGCTTGAAAAGTATTAATCTGCTTCCTCTCCTACATTTCTAACATTCATTTGCTTTGGCAGGAGACACCAACTCTTCTAATTCTTGGACCTTTGGGTTAAGCCTGAGTTATACCACTGTTGCTAACTATTCATGCATGATATAATAGAAATTTTTAATTGTATTTGTTTATGTTCATGCTTGGTTATGCCTTTTAAAAATACCATATACTAATTACTAAAGATAATGATTTAATTGTAACATGTAGACATGTATAAACTAGACTTTAACCTTACTCACCTGTTGGGAGTTCTGAAACCCCCCCCATCCTGAATTTCTGGTAAACAACTTGTAATGCCTGCAGCTGCTCTGAGCATGAGACCCTCAGGAGTTCCTGATGGCACGGGAGTGATTTCTGGTGCATTTGGCTGGGGAGTAGCTATTCCATTAAAAGCTGCCTCTGAACACAATAAAGGGGCATTCATTGGTCATTCTGGCATCAAGGATGACCTGTGTCTCTGTGTGTCTTTGTGTGTTTCAATCTTCAGCCCTTGCCTGGCTCATGAACTGTATGGTAGCGCATAGAGCACAGATGACACTCACCCCCATTATTCCCCCTTTTTACTCAAGTATCCCATTTATGTTTTCAAAAAGTTCTCATTCTGCTTTCATATCTTCCTTTGACTTAAATCTAGATTTTACATATGAGAGAGAAACTGCTCTATTTCTTTTCTGAATATTATGACAAAATATATGGTTAAAAATTAAATATGAAACATTTTAACTATCCTCACTATATGAGATTGCTGCCTATGATGCAGAAGTCCTGGCATCAGGAATCAGAGATAGCTCATTATATCACACCATTCAGGAACCAGAGAAAATGGATGTTTGGTCTCAGCTTCCTTTCTCATTTATACATAGAAGCAGACCCTATAAATGTGAAAAACAACCAGTTAGAGTTTTCTGACTTTATTTACTTGAGTCTACAAACTTACTCAATGCCATTCCCCAAAATTCTTATAAATATAGAAAGACTTCTACGGAAAGGTTAGGAGAGTAATTCTTAAGGTTTGGTTTCAAGATATTTTAATCTCTTTTATGAAGGAAACCAAATATTTTTATTTTCTGGTCCATAACTTCTTATATGTACCATATTAGAAACTGAAAGGGTGTTTTAAAAATATAAAGATTAGTGTGTTAAATACAACCAAAATAACATCTTTCTAAAAATAAGCATATCAAACAAGAAATAGCAAGAATGAAGAAAAAAGTTTCTCTGACTTTATTTCTTTCAAATCTTTTAAGATTGGCTTACTAGAAGATGGTATATTCTTTCATAACTTGTATTTGTCTAATATAAATTGCTGTAGCTTATATGTCTGAAAAATCAACTTTTGCAAAAGTATAGTGTTGGGGACCAGTCTCGACAAAGATACCTCTCCCCAGGGTAAAGGCGTGGGGACTAGAAATATAGTAAAGAAAATGAAGATGCAAAAATAATAAAATGGAGAAACATATAGGATAGTATCGGGAGGGAATTCCAGTGAGTACTGAAAATCAGCCTGCATTTAATTTCTAGCTGCTTAAAATATCCTGACCCCAAAAGGTAAGATTAAGACAAAAGATTGCATTAACATGATACAAGGAAATGAACATACCAATTAAAAGTAATCGGCCACATTCATTGCTAAACATTCTGTTGCAAGAACAAAACAAGTCACAATTATATCCTAGACCAAAACATTCTGTAGGGTAGAATCTAAAGTTATCTCCATAAATGGGACTGGAACTTAGCTGGATCCTTAGACTTTTGTTTCAGGTAGGAACAGATCTACTTCTATATTCCTGGAACACAAGGTGTGGTCATTAACCACACCTGTTGACAATAAACTTGTCAGAGCAGAACTAGCAGATCAATATTTAGGTGGTTCCTTTGTTTTGAGGTAGAAGCACAATAAGCTTGGAGGAGATAGAAACAAGTTCCAAATCTTTGACCTTTGGCAAACGTGGAAACAGGCACACACTTTCAGGCCACCATAGTATAATCACAACAGAAAGAGAGAAGTACTTTAATAATATCAAAGAGAACCACACAAGACAAAAGTAGTAAAGGTTGTGTATTCACGAGCTTGCCACTGAGTAGAAAATATTTTTATTTATTTATTTATTTATTTATTAATTAATTAAAGATTTCCACCTCCTCCCCTCCTCACATTTCAGTCCCCCTCCTTCCACCCCCCCTCCAGTTCTAAGTGCAGTCAGGGTTCCCTGCCCTGTGGAAGTCCAAGGTCCTCCCCCCTCCATCCAG
>LOJH01030871.1:0-16986 GCA_001685095.1 Ellobius talpinus | reverse complement strand
TGGCCTCGAACTCACAGAGATCCGCCTGCCTCTGCCTCTTGAGTGCTGGGATTAGAGGCCATAAAACTTTGTTTCAACTAATTATATCCTGTATATATCCACACAAAATCATCAAATGCCACCATTGTTTTCCTACAGGCTCTTAAAGAACTCCTCCCCTCAGTGGGACTTTTTTTTCAGTGTTGCATATGCCTGAATAGGTGCTTCATTTTCACAAATGCTGTGGGGAGAAGTTCCAACAGCAACAATCAAAGGCGTGCATTTCTCCTGGCTGAAAGGCCTGGAAGGCAACACGAGACTGCCATTGAGGTACAGATCAGGGCTCAACCTTGCTCTGCACTTTCCCTTGCGGTTTTTGCACAGTGTACAACTTGCAGAGCATCATATGACATTCCTGTTGGCAGGACCCCTTGACTGACTTTCCATTTTCAGTATGACCCTTCATATTTGTCAAAAGGTACCATTCTGAAGAACTGCTGAGTCATGCCATCTCTCAAGGTATGACTTCAAGAAGTCATCCATGAGAACTTCCAAGACAAAAAGGTCCTGAAGGAATGTGTCCTGGATATCATCTCAATCAATATACATTCTCCACTCACTTTTACCACGTGAGAAGACTTGCCCTGGAATTTTAGCAATGGAACAAGGAATCCCCAGCATGGTAACTATGGTTCCAGGGTTATATGATGCTGTGGTTTGAATACAAACTATCCCTCCATGGGTGCATGTGTTTGACAGTTGGTCCCCAATAGAAGGCATGTTATGGAATGCTGTGAAACTTACAGGATGGGAAGTTTCACAGATAAAAGTGGGTCACCAGTGATAGGTCTTTGGAGATTATAGCCTGGTTCTATGTCCACCCCTAAGCTCTTTGCTCCCTGAACTGTCCAGATATGAACAAACTTCAAGGTCCTGCCACCAAGACCATGTGTTCTGCCATGCCTTCCCAGCAGCACCTTCAGGAGGTGAGCCACAAGAAACACCTCTTTTAAGTTGCTTTTGCTAGGTACTTTTGTCACAGCGATGCAAGAAGGAAGCAGTATAACATGCCGTCAGTTGTTGATCTGGGAAGCTGTTTCTAGCATGGGATTTTACATTAATCAAGTCATTAGAAATATGTACATTAGAATTATCTGACATTAAATTGTTTTTCTGGAAGTAACTAAAATTGATCACCAAAAAATAAAATAAAATAAAATAAAACCTACTGAAGGTTCTTTCCCAATGTAGAAATCACTGAAGTGCAATTAAGTGTGTTTTTTCTATTTCCAATGTCACAGTGTTACAGAGAGCTTGATAGAAAATAACTCTTTGGCTAGTTTTGTTAATTAAATGGATAGTATTTCTTATATATGCCAGGGACCCAGGGGTCACTGTTAGAGTTTTGTTAATCTTTGGAGTTTGGTGGCTTCATAAAGGGCAGTTGAGTAAGAAGGAATGTGTAAGAAAATAAAAATAGCATTTAGAAAAACTTTAAGGTCAAGCTTTCTTCTTCCACTATTTTTTCTGACGATACAAATAATGCTCTCTTAGAATGAAAAGTTTTCAGAGCTGACAATTTCTTTCCAGTTTTGTTTAAAATAGAAGTTAAGTCATGTGGAACAGAACGGTTGGAAAATTCTGAGGAAAAACTAACTACATCTATTTTTTTAACCAAAAAAATGATTTCAAGTTATTTCTGGTCGAGGAAGAACACTAGCCCATGCACGTGGCTCAGGTAAATTATGAGAGCCTATCACCATGGGAGACTATCTGGTACTTGGAAGGCTATGGCTTTGTGTATGTGCACAACTGTTTGTCCATGTGTGGGTGTGAATGTCAAAGGTCAACATCTGCTATCTTCCTCAGTTGCTCTCCACATTATCTTTGGAGATGGGTCCACTCACTAAACCTGGTATTCATCTACAAGTCAGACTGACTGTCCAGTAAACTCTGGGTATCGGCCTGTTCCCATGCCCCAATTCCCCCATGGCCATGTTAGGGTTACACACACACACACAAACCACACCTAGCTTTTTCAACTTGGATTTAGAAATCGGAATTCAGGTCCTCGATGTGTATGTGGCAGGTACTGAGCCATTGCCCTCGCCTCATTACCTTTAATGCAGTCATTTAAAGGTGAACTTTCATAGTCCATGTAGTACCTGCGGGTTGGATTGTTCCAATATTCTTTGCTGGAAGAAGATTTTCCGGTAAACCTCATTCTATTTCTCTTTTAAGTGCTTCCAATAAACTTCAATAGATGTGAAGGTCACCTTTGACATTTACTGCAAAGTTTGATATTTTCATGATATTACAGAATAATGTTTTATTGTATCTTTGTAGTAAATCTATTTTTTTATTTATCTCTTGCTTACTCATTTAAGTCATAAATGTCTGCCAAAGAATATCAGTCAACCAGACTGAAAACATTTTTTTAAATAGAGGTGGAACATAAAGTAAATTACATTATTTGGTCCTGTGTAAAATTGTTATTTTTAAGAACAACCACCTATCTATATTATTTAGAATTTCAACTAAAACATTTAAAATCATATCATAGTCATTCATTTAATGACACAAATTTTGATCATCTACAAAAGGAGATCTATTCAAATTGTGATGAACACAGGTAGAGAGAAAATGACAAGCTAAAGTAGGACAAATAGTATATTTACAGAAATAGTTGATTGTGGTATGAGTAGATTTGTGATAAACACGAGTGTGAAAGAATTAAATTGCTCTTACTGGAAAAAATCAGAATCAAGGGCTACATCAGTCTCTAATGGACCTGCATTCCTAGATGGGTACCCACTGCTTTACCACATGCTAACAGAGCTTCTTCCCACTTGTACCATGAAGTAGTCAATACTTCATGATTGATGGGCACAGAGAGATGGACGCTCTTGAAGGACTCCCATCTTCCCGTAAGTGGTTGAAAAACTTCAGTATAGTCAAGTTGTTATTTTTAAAGAATGCCATGCTCTCTCTGTGTCCGTCTTCCTCATTGGCCTGAAAATTGTACTCTATTTGCAGGATGTCTGTAATTTAACTTCCTCATTGGTCTTAAGGCCCATGGCCATAGTCTACAGACGTCCTAGTAGCTGACTGCCTGGCAAATGTTTATTTATAAATGAGCACGAATGATGACTTATTAAGGTAATAAGACAGATTACATTTAATGAGTTAGACATTATGCATTGCAAGCATAGTGTTTTATGTTTAATAGAAGGATGTGTGTATGATAATTAGTATGATACCCAAATGTAATTCAGAATGGTGAATTAAAGAGTGAGTTTAAACCCAGTCGAGCAGATATTAAAGTGAGTTGGCACTTAAACTACATGCTTCAAGAAAGTCTCACAATAACAAACAAATAACATATGTTACTCATACCATGTATTAGGGATTTGTTTACATTTAAAATTCTTCTCTTTTCCCATAAACTGACTTATTCTGTTGCTAAAGAGCATTGGTTTTCTCTTGGGATGTATCACAGCATCAAAACTTTGGCTTCTGGAGCATAGGTGAGTAGTCTGTCAGCAGGGATACCATGACAGCCTAGGATGACATAAAAAAAGAGAAAGAAATGGATAAGCATTAGCATAACTCTGCCTTGGGACCTAAACCAAGAAAATTAGGTTTCAGTTTTTCACACCCAGAGTTAAGTGTCTTTTCCCAAGGCCACAATAAAAGAACAGTTTTCAACTGATATTTCCTTTTGTTTGGATACAGGAAGGTCCTGAGACATTGGACAGACCCAAATATATGCATAAACTCCGTGTTTACTTAGGACTCATTCCCCTTGTAATGTGATGTCACGGTGCTCGCAATGATTGGGTGTTCCAGTCAGTAGTCAGAACATGGGCACTGGCTGGTTTTATGGCCAAATAATCCCTTCTAGCCCAGTTCCTCATGGTTACTCCATGATTTGGACACTTGGAACCTAAAGAAGTTTGGTAGAAGCCATATGTAAGTAATAAATGTAAACTATTTAGGCTAGTGAATAATGCTTTCTCTCTGAATTTCTGTCCTCTGGAAAAGAGGAGTAGCTCTATAGACAGGAGTGTAACTTGCTCTTGGGCTATCAACCACAAATAGTTACTGTTGGTTTTACTTAACTCTCCCCGATATCCATGCTAGGGACTGTAGAAATTTATCAGAAAGACTAATAGTGCAAACACACACACACACACACACACACACACACACATCAAGTGCTCCTTTTGTGGATGATGGGAACTATACTCATGTCTTCTGCAAAGCAGTTTGCATTCCTAACTGCAGAGCTATCTCTCCAGCCCCATGAATGTCCTTTCAAACAGCAAACCTATGCTGAGTGGTTTCTGTACATCATCACACCACTTTAAAACCTTTTATATTGTATGAAGTGGTAAGGGATATGAAGTGTAAACAATAAAGATGAGGTGCAGTTCTTCTGAATGGTTGATGGTAAGAAGTGGATCCTTACTTGCTTATCCTGGGAATCTATCTCTGTGCTCAGATAACCCTTGCCTCACTAAATCCTCAAGAACATTGGACTTAGCTTCTGCTTTTAGCCTCAGCTTTTTCAAGTGAGAAAATTTGGTTAAATGAAATTAAGATTTTTTCAAAGATCAGAGGACTGAATTTAAACCCATTTTTAAAAGCCTACATTCCCAAACCAGTACAATATACTGCCTTTAGGGTAAAAAACAAAATGCTTTGAATACATATTTAGGATGTGTTGCAAGCATGCTTCTAGGCATAATGCAGAACATCACAGACATGGTCCTTGTTCTTAGGAATGACCTTTTTCTCTCATTTAAGTAGGAGAACAATAGACAAAGAAATAAAAAGCACAAGGTGTTACTTACTTTTAGACAATAATATTTGAAAGTGGTTAAAAAGATGCTGAAGAATCGAGTAAGCAGCCTAGGGAGGCCTTGGTAAAGAGAGACATTGATAAAAAGGACCCAGGGAGGCCATTCTAGGATAAAAACATGTAACAGGCAAAACTGTTTAAGTTCTTTTAGGGGTTTATAAGTCTGCATCTTCAGTTCTCCTTTATTGCTCATAGTCATACAACATGTCAAACTGATAACACACACATACAATTAGAAATAGTGTTTATTGCCAGACAGACTCAAATTAAAAGTTACACTTACATAGAGATGTCAGCTAAACAACACATTTTTATTATACATATATTCTAAATACTATATGGAATATGTTTATATTAAAATACATTGTTTATCTGAAATTGCAATTTAACTGGTCATAGTGTATTTAATTTGCCAATCCTAGCTTGGAGAGGAGTGAATGGTTTCAAGTACTATGAATTGTATTCGTAAAGGTGTTCCATACTTAAGGGCCATCCAGATAACAGAGCTTTTAAGTATATGCATTTTCAAGGGTTTCTTCAGGTTATTTCAGTAGCATGGGTTAAAAATGTAGACAGAGGAAAAAATCTACCAGGAGTTTTATAAGTATTGCTTTCTTACTAATCACATAAAAATACAAAACCAAACTCTCTGGAGAGGAAAGGGTGCCTTTTGTTAATGTTGCTAAATGAACGAACCTAAAGACCTGTGCACTATGGAGAGAATGGTTTGTTCATGAGAATGCTGGGAATAGATCTGTGGGAAAGTACTTAATATGGAGGAGACCCTACAAAGGAACTGAACAAGCACATTTCTGCTTAAAGACCTTACACATTTTAGGAATAAGATCTATGTTCTGGGGCTAGAGAGATGGCTCAGCGGTTAAGAGCATTGCCTGCTCTTCCAAAGGTCCTGAGTTCAATTCCCGGCAACCACATGGTGGCTCACAACCATCTGTAAGGTAAGGAGGTTTGGTGCCCTCTTCTGGCCTGCAGACATACACACAGACAGAACACTGTATACATAATAAGTAAATAAATAAATATTTTTTTAAAAAAAGATCTATGTTCTGTACCATTCAGTTGTCATTGTATGCATCTCAGACATGGAAGCAAGGTCGTATCTTTTCTTCTTCCATCCTGATTTTAAAGGAAGTTATATAGTAGAAAATCATTCCCTAGAGAGTCGTGCTGCTCAATAGAACTGTCTGCAGTGATGAAAAGATACTGCCTGTGCTGTCTAATATGGTAGCTACTAGCTATTGACAGTGTTGAACACTTACCGTGGGGTTTGAGGTTAGTTTGACCGAGAAATTGAATCTTCAATTTATTAAGTTTAATATAAATTTAAATAGCTATGTGTACCTAGTGGCTCCTGGACTGGTGGAACAATTGTAGGATATTGTCCATTTAGAGCATCCTGTAAAAATTATCACCATGACGATTATGGACAAGCAGAGAATAATTTTATTGCCTATAAAACGTGGATGCAGTCTGGATGACATCCAAGGTCTCATTCTGCTTGAATGTGTTCTGCACTTAGAAATTGTAACAGGCTATGTGAGGGCTGCATACTAGTCTCTTGTATTTTTATTTTAAATCCCCTGATGCCTGACAGAGCATCTGGCAAAGTTTGGAAGCTCAAATCATGTGCCTGAAATGAATTGAACTCCTAGGGACCTCCACATCCTTCAGCATAGACACAAGGAGGACAGCTTTGTGCTGCTATATTTTCATCATTTATGCCAAGCTTGTTAATTAACCAGTTCTGCCCCCTCTTTTTGTTCTACACCACAGACACAAAATTTCCTTTCACACAGGACTCGAAGTAGCCTATTGATGACATTAGAGCCCTAAATAAAATGAAGCCTCATTTGTAATCTCTATGACTCAGTGAGCTCAATTTATGTGTGAGAAGATTGGGACAACTTATCTAAGATGACACAGATGGTCTGCATTGAAACACTTTGGTAGAAGATGTTTCTTCATAGCAAGTTCAGCATTCTTTGAACTTTAGACTCTATATTCATTTTTAACATAGTTCTACCTTCTAGATTTCCTTAAGATAAATATTTTCCCAATGATAGTATTCAAAGGCAAAGAGGATGGTGAAACAACAGTACGACCTAGATGGATAAAGTGGGGTGTAAATATTCATTGTATGAATGTATGTCTTATAAACGTTTTAACCACATCAATACATTATACATTTATTTGGAAGTAAATGGAACTTAAACATGTTGTGTAATAAGCTTTCGAAGTTCAGAAACATAGACTATCTCTGTATTTGAGGTTTTTAGAACTTTAAAAAGCATTTCCCCTAGTATTTCTACAGCCTTCCTTAACAGATTTACTTGGATCATCTTTGGCAACTTTAATTGCTCTCTGATAAAAAAAAATAGAAATCAAGGGGGGAAATTTTCTGTCTTTTCCTAAGTTAAATGTTGGAGAGCTTCGATTTTCTATTTTTCATCATCTGGATCTTTAATACCCAAATGATGGTTCATAATACAATGGCACCTGAATTATCTAGGTTCTCATTAGAAACACCAACTATCCAGCTTCATCTCTGAACTAGTAAACATAAACCTTCACTTAGCAAGATACTTGGGTGAGTGAAATGAACACTAAATCTTCAGAGACTAGCTTATAACACATTAGCCACTATACTAAATATTTCATGGATTAGTTAATGTTTACAATGATCCTCTTCTCACTGATAGGTAAAGAAAAAATAAGAAAGTAGTCCTTCCCAACTTGTTTTTACTCTACTATGGTGATTATTAGAAGCTAATACTATGTTTTCTAGATTTCCTTGAAGCTTTAGTACAGGAATGATAATGAGTTACATCCACTGAAGACATGGAACTACAAGTGGATGACACACAATGGAAGCCATTCTCTGAATGATTGACTCTTCTTCTGTTCCGTGTACAGGTAGAAGCATCTGTTTCAGCTAGTGTATCTGAGTCCAATGGCTGTGGGTGGGTATGTCTGGATTTTTTCTGGCTATAGAACACCCACAGTGGTTTGGGGTAATTTCTCTGCCTGTGATGTCCTTGCTATGTGGTGCTCCATAATGATTCACTGAATCCCCTCTCCCAAGAGTTTAAAAATCTCCATAATCTACATAGGATGGAGTGTGTTGTTTGCAGTTAAGACTCTGAGTGTATAGTAATTGAAATTGGTAAAACCAATTAAAAATGGTGGAGCTAACTTATAGCATGTTCAGTTTTCCAGAGAAATTTCCCACTGAATATTGCAAAGCAGTTTTTAAGGTTAATATTTCTTAGCATATTGGTGATAAAAATGATCAATGGCTTTGTCTGAAAGGGACTAAAAACTTCTGAAGTAAAATTTGATATGAATTTTAGAAATATTCTATACCTATAAACACATATATCTATATGGCCAAACTCAAACGGAGAACTTCAATCATTTGATTAACGTATCAAGGAAAGAATTGACAAGAAAAAGAAGAGAAGAAAATGGATTTTTTAATCCATTTTATACCAGGCACTGAATTAGCAAGTTTCACTGAACACAGACAGATTAGAATCTAAAAATTCTATAATATGTAACAGTTGGCCAGTAAGAGTAGTTAGTTCTCACAGCAGTTAGAATTTTGATTAAAACTGATGAATTTGGAAGGGGATCAATTTTAGTTCATTAAAATATACTATGTATGCTAATAAGAAATACTGACTTATTAACTTTCTGAACAAAACTAGATAGCTACTAGGCTGGCAAAATGGCTCAGCAAGTACAGACAACTTGCCAGCAAACATGAGGAGCTGAGTTTGGCCCCAAAGACCCACATGGCGAAAGTAAATAACTGACTCCTGCAAAAAAGGAAAAAAAATAAACTCCCCTGGTCTCCAATAACACACCATGATAAATGCATGAGACCTCTGCACACTCAAAACTAATTAAATAAAATATAATTTTAAAATAAAAAGCAGATGCCATATGAGCAATCAGTAGAGTTGGATAACCTTGATTGCTAATTTACCCAAAAGCATGGATTGCCAAGTTGCAAGCACACTTAGACTTTCAGATTTTCTTACCCTTCCACACACACCCTTTTCCTTACCATGATTGTCCACTTTCTATTTTCTGCCTCTGGGAACACTAATGACCGTGGCGAATAAAACACTTCATCATCCACTTCTTCCGGCTTTCTAGGCAAGCAGTGTAAAAACGTCCAGTCAGACGCAGCAACTTTAGCAGTCTAAAGAGATAGGGGTAAGATGGCATTTTAAAGTATCAACTCTTCTATGTGGCAGTCATCTATCTCTTCTTCAGTATTGACTGACACAGTTGTCCTGGCCTAACGTATCACTACAAAACAAAGGGCAGAGTGAAGGTTTTGGTTAAAGACACGAATAATGAATTAATTCCTTTAACCTATGGCATTTTGTAGTCACTCTTTTACATTTGGGAGATCATCACTTCAAGTTAAACCAGTGATTCACTTTTCTGATATTCTGTCTAGAAGGGCAATGGCCATTTTCAGTTCTCATATGTAGTTGGTAGCAAAAGGTGCCAATATACAAAGAAGTTACTTTGATGCAATGGTATTATATTTTGAGCTTTTTTTCAAACTACAAGTGTTAGCATTTGAATTACCTTGTCACAAATTAAAATAATTTTGAAGAAAGCAGTGAGGTAGGAGTACATTAAAAAGGAGCACTCTGCACCAGTTATTTTCTTCCCAATGCAAATGTGCTAGGACTCTCAATTTTCACCCACAGTTAATTGCCAAAAGTAACATTCCCCCATCCATTTCCATTTCTTCACTTACAGATTCAAACCTACATTGCCTCATGCTTTCTTACCTCAAAATTACTGCCTTTGTACTAAAATTTTATTTCACTTTTAAGTTGAGAATAATTGAGCTTCTAAAGTACTGGAAAAATGAGATGGAAAGGAAGTAACATTTATACTTGTCATACATCAGAAAATTATTATTCTGCAAGCTTAAAGTACCAGAATCAGAAAATCACCCAAGGCAAGCAGGAGGCAAAGCATAGGTAAGTTAAAATAGTTCCACCAAATATTTGAAACATATATGACAAAAGATTAACCATAATGTATACAAAGCTCCTACAAACAGCGACAAAAGGGGAGTAGAAACCAAGTAACAATATGATAGCAATGTAAAGACATAGAAATGGAAATGACCAATAAATACGAAAAGATCTTAGCATAACCAGAAATATGGCAAATTTTAAAAATCACAAGATATAAAATGTAAATAACAAGGAGGTATGGAGAAAGAACGATGATATACATCTGAAGAGTTTAAACTATTCACTCTGTTTGGAAGAGCATCATTGGAATTTTTAAAGTATATAACACATCACACAAAAATTCTTCCTTCAGAAACTTATTCTCTAGCAATGCTTTATAAAGAAATATGAATAAGGTTGTTCATTGTAGAACTGTTTGAAATTAGGATTTTTAAAATACATGCATTAATATATCAGTAGGAATTATTATGGATAAAATTATCAGTCACTCGTACTTCAGATTCTATGGACAGTGTTGTAAAGAATAAAATATCTAAATAGAGTTCACTACAGAACTGAGCTGTGACTGGAAGGGTCAGGGATACTGGTGATGTTTCTCCATCGAGATGCTGGGAATAAATTCACTTTGTGGAAACAGAATCATCTTTATACTTATGCTTTGTGCTTTTTTTTTGTTGTTGTTTAAATGCATGCTGCTCCTCAATAAAAAATCCATTTAAAAATCCCCAGGGGCTGGAGAGATAGGTCAGCAATTAAGAGTACTGGCTGCTCTGCTAGAGGAGCAGGGTTCGATTCCTAGCACCTACATGGTGATTCACAATTGTCTGTCATTCCAGTACTGGGGATCCAGTGCTCTCTTGTGACCTCAATGGGCACTGCATGCAAGCGGTGCACAGACATTCATGGAGGCAAAAAACCCATAAACATAAAATAAAAATGAAAGTAAATACATTTTTACAAAACTAAAAATATCTAAATGAATTGATAAGAAAATCTAATTTTCTTAAGTGAAAAAAGCAAGTGAGAATAATATGTCTAAAGTACCATGTATCAAAAATCAAATCAGTATTTGTATGCAAGTGGGCAAACATATGTAAATGTGCAGAAAAGGGCTGAAAAGAACCACATTGTATTGTTAAATAGTAGCTATCTGTGAACATAATCACCGTTGAGAGAGAGGTAGAGAGAGAAAAAGTAGTAAACATGTTGCTTATATACCTTGTTAAAAGGGGGGGACAGTTTTGCTTTGTTTTCCAAGCTTCCATTCTATTTGATATGTAATAAGAAAATCATTTCTGTTACTTTATCCATAATTTTTGTGCATCTGTGTAATGACTTCTCCACCCCAGTGTGCTCCTGTCATTTGGGGTATGCTTTCAACAGAGGTTCTCAAAGTTGGGCCCTCAAGTAGCAGAACTGCATCATCCAGGAATCAGCTAAGATGCAAATTCCTATGCGCAGGAGCTACTGAGTCAGAATGCGTGGAATTGCCGCCTTCCAGCAACGCACACAGCCATTCTGATGATTGTTCAAGACTGATTGAAGCAGGGTGTGTGGAGGAAGGTAGAGTCTGGTGGTGGAGTTCTTTGCCTAACATTCACTAGGCCCTGGGCTCCATGCCAATGTCCAACACTGCAGACAACAAAAGACAGAGGCGAGGAAAGGAAGGAGGCAGTCAGGAATCGAAGTTTGATATGCAGCTTTTCTGATCTTCTTGGAAGGCATTAGATTGAAGGGGTGTCCCTTATAGTCCCTAGGGAGGATTGGCAAGGCTATCATGAATTTGAGAGACATTAGAAAGGAAAAGCAAGAACTAACTGGCAAGCACAGTTGTGGGCTCTTATGGGAGAAAGCTTAAGAAATCACATGCACCTGAAGTAACCCAATGTTCCCGAACTTACACACAGTAAAGCATTTTGGGATCTCTACTGTTGTTAGAGGGGGAAAACTTACTTTTTTCCACAGCCCATGCGTCTATAAGTGGTTTTTTTTCCCCCAGAGGCTATCACTGATGTTTGGGAGGACAGAGATCATGATGGGATGCACTGAGTTCTTAACAGGGTATAGAAGGTCAGTCTACTGTCCCTAAAGAGAATGAGGGCTGGGGTGGTCCTAGTCTTCCTGAATGCAGCTAATGAACCTTCAGAGAAGCAGCAGTATGTACCTTCATCGTAACCTGGTAACCCTGGAAAGCCTGAAGACGCTTTTTCTTCTCTTCCTCTTGCCCCATACTTATCCAAGTGTCTGTAATTAATACATTGCCACCATGTGCTGCTTCCAATGGATCATTCGTCATTGACAGCTTGGTACCATTCTAGCACAGAGAAATTTGCTGGTTAAAAAACTAAAACTTCATGGGACAACCAAAAGCAATTGGAGCATTACAAGAAGAGAGAGCACACCTCCTTGGCATACTGCTCTGCCTGCTTGACTATATTAGGATCCGGCTCATAACCCTGCAAGAGGAAAAAGTAGCTGTTATTTAGGCAATTAGATCATTTAATTATCTATGACACTATTTAATCTATCTTATACCTATCACATATCTAATGACTTAAGACAAAATGAAATAAAGCTCAAGAGTAGCCTCTCTCTTCGCTTTTTAAAAGATGTTCCCTGTTCAGTAGAGCCATTGGCTTTCATGCTGTCCTTCGGACTTTAAAAAGGCAAACAATTGGTCCATCTTTTCTGGACTATCTCTGTCTTCCTCAATTGTAAAGACAAATAAAGAGCATGGTATTTTTCTACCTCACGACAGAATTCTCTTCAATCTTTCAATGGAATAAGCGTGTGAAATACATACTTGTCCAGTCTAGTGCATTTTTATCTGTGCCTTTGCACACAAAGCTCATTTTTATCTAAATGACATACTTTCCCTCATCCATTCTATGAACAACTTTTTGAAGTCTCAGTCTGAATGACTTCTCCCCAGAAAAGTCCTCTGTGAGCACTCCAGCTAAGTACTAATGGCTCCTGCCTTATTCTTTTCCAAGGGAGTGCGACTTGCTTTGATATGCCATTTAGAATGGTTTGGAGAGGTAAGCAAGGTGCCTATGAAGAGGTACTCAGTCTTAGGATTAAATGTGTTTGCATGTTGGGCATCTTGTTTGCTTACCCTCGTCCTAGCACTAATGGACATTCTGCTGGTGACTAAAGTGGCTAAAGCTATTGCCATGCAACCATGAACAGCTTCGCCCACCCTCTTGCCTGTTTTGTTGACAGTTGGTTAGTATGTGCTCCTTATGTCAAAGCTGATTAAGAGTCTCCAGCCTCTGGCTACATCCCCGGCTTCCATCTCTTTTAATTCTTCACACTGTACTGCCACAGGAAAGCCAATCTTCTTGGCGTCCCTGGACATATTTTTGGCCTTTTCTGCCATACCAGCCTTTCACCCTTGAACACCTCCTCCTGGTGGGCGTTTTCATCATAAAACGTCAGCTCACGAACTCTAGCCTCATCCCCAACGCCTCCATATAGGATTCGTGTCAGTTCAAACCTCACAATTATTCTCCCCCTCCTCCATCTTTCTCACTTTTTGAATTCTTAGCATTTATTATGAATCAATTGTTGTACATTTTAAGTATTGATTTCTGCTGAATGTTGCGGTATCCCCTTCACACCCCACCGAAATGGGTAATCACAATTAAAGGATGTACTCCTCTCTGTTGCTATGGTGATGCTAGGAGGTGGCTTCATCTGTCAGCCCCCTTTGGACAAGGACTTAGCTATAGAAGATCACCTCACTCAAGCAAACACAGCCTTCTAGGGTCCCACAGATTCAAGGACTGATTGATAGGAAGATATGATAATCAGAGCCTCTCTGCACATGCCCAGACAGTTCCGAGTGACCATTCCATATGCAAAATGCTCTGTAAGTCTACTGAAAACAGGGGCTGGGACCACATCATAGCTCAACTTCTCCCCCTGCACACAACCGCATCCTTACCCTGCTCTTTACCACGGCCACTGATTTCAAGGGCATGCTGCCATGGGTGTCTTATACATCCTACACACTTAAACTCTCAAAAGTCTGCTGTCCAAGAACTTCATCTTATGACAGGCACGGCCAGGTGCATTCATTTGAGATCTGGCTTCTTTACCACATTCTAGAGGAAAGAAACTGCCAAGATATTGATTATAACTGCAGACATTTTAAAGGAAGCTTTACTGCCATGAGCTTTTGGGGCCTGGTTTATGGGATTTTGGGGAAAGTAATTAATAAAGATTTGTGAATTTGGTAACACATGTTGTGATCAGTCAGTCATACCAGTAAACGTGAGTAAAGAGACCTGGCTATTACACCCGGTACCCACTCCTCTAAAAATGGAGTCTTGCCGTCAGAGAGCAGGTTTTAGACTAAGAATCATTCTTAGAGGAGGAATCAATAAGGGCTTAGGGAACAGAGAGGAAATCACCCAAACTTGCACACCCTGAGCCATGACATAGAATGCAGAGGCAGATTCTTCTCTCACATCTCAGTTTTCAGCACTAAAACATTCATTGGCTTCTACGTAAATCTTCAAAGCAGATGAAGAAGGTGATTACCAAACTGAGTCTAAATAAATATTCACTTAGAACAATGTTGAAAAGCATTACCGTCGATGGCTATGGAACACTCCCACAAATCATGGGCAGAATACTTAGTTTTGAACATGGAAGTTATTCTTGGGTGAGGCATGAGGAAATGGATTACTTGTGACTTTGGAAGCTGTGCAATATTTCTTAAATTTGCAATAAATCTCCTAGCTTTATCTTTAAGGGAAATAGTTCCAATAACAATCAAAGACTTACAAATTGATGGACCAACTTCTGTACTATCAGACTTAACAGCAGGGTTTTTTTTTTAAACAAAAGCTTTGCTCTCACCAAGATTTAAGTGGCTTTTGGTACACTTTATCATTAAAATGAGTTTCCATAAAAGAACAATACTGAAATTACTCTATAATATTGGAATTTTTCTCTTAATGTTAATAAAACATTTTTGACATGCAATCAAATGTTTAAACTGTATATTTCTTCAACAGAATGGAGCCATTCCAAAATCACCTTATAGCAGCGAACAATTATTGTTAATGCACATTTTAGCTGTAAAAGCAAATGCAGTCACATTTTGCCTTAATGCGGAGCCTTTCCGCAGACCAGTGTTTTAGTGAGAGTGTGCTCAAACCTGTCAGATCTGAGCTTTAATTTCAGTGTGTGCTAAATGAAAGGAGTATGGTGGTTGTTGCAAGGGTCATCTCTCTGAGTTACTAAACTTCCCTGTAATAGAAGAGCTTCCAGAGCATACCGTTATTGCATGTGTTTGCCATTTGTTCTACAGCATGGCAGGTACATTTGGGCAAATAATGTCCTTAGAAAAGTCATGCCCTAAAGATAGAGCAGAACTCAGAAGCAAAGTATTTAGGTAGAATATTTGAGGCCCTTACTTTGATCCCTCTGCACCATATGTGCATGCGCGACACACACACACACACACACACACACACTGCCCAATGGGAACCTCAGAATGTAACTTTATTTGGAAACAAGGTCTTTGTATATATGAGGTCATGATGAGTGACAGTAGACCTAAATTTACTACGTTATTATTTTGAAGAACAGGAACATTTGCAAATAGAGATATATGGACACAGAATGAAGATGATAGAGGAAGGGATTGGAGTAATTCAGAAAGAATCCAAGTAACAAATGGAATATGGCTGAGCCAGCACCTAGATTTCAGACAATGTATTACTGTGCTTTGCGAGCCACCCAATTTGTGGTCATTTGTTTTGGCCACCCTAGGACACTTAAGAGAGAAGAACGCACTGACCGAGACTGACTTAATAGTAGAGAAAATGATGTAATGGGTTTTTTGTTGCTGTTAGCTTGTTTGGGATATAAAAGGCCACGCAAGTATGTTTCCAACAGAGAAATTGCTGCTTTTTTTCAGAAAGCCCACTCTCTGGCTACCAGGCTGCTCTTCTCCCTGTAAGTACCAGAGACCTTGCCACTCCACTATGCCCGTTGTCACTCAGCAGTAACTGCTCCAGAAGGGAAACCTGTTCTCATGCCTCCAGGCTGAGACAATTGTGAAGCATAACCTTCCACTCTAGACCTCGCTTGCTGTATCAAGTTAAGCTTCTTTCTGTTTGACTGAGCATATCCCAGTGCTCAGGTGACCGAAACATCCTGGCTTCCCAAATACTCTGGACATTTTTAGCATTTCTCATCTCCAGAAATACCCAGGTCTAGGGAAACCAGGATGGTTGGTCCCTATAAATGGTACACTTCCTTGACTCTGTCCTTTCCAAAATCTTCTACTAGCTCCCTGTATGTCTCCTAAATCCCTACCCAGGGATACGTTAGGAGGAAAGAGGAAACATAGCCTAAGACACAGATTTGAGTTGGGGGAAAGTGCATGAGGAATTCAAGGACTGGGTGATTACTATTCAAAAATTCAACTATTTATCTTTATGCTATAATTCATGCTCCTGGTAGTTGGTAAGTAAAGATCAATTTTTTTAAAAAAAAAAGCAGAAGCAGAGAGGAAAAATTTTGAAGTTTCCCCTATGTTTAGCTCAGAATGAGCCACAGGTGAGACTATTGGGAACTAGCAACCACGAGCTTGTTAGCCGACACTGGCTCATCACTGCGTACAGTAGTTTCCTAATATAATGGTCAAAATTCTCTTACCACAAATCAACACTTAGTTTCTGAAATAGTTTCTTTTTAGGGGGATTTTCCTTTTTAAAAGACTCCTGAAAGAACATCAGAAGCTAAATAAGAAACAGAATGGAGAGAAAAGAGCAGCCAGATCCGGGTGTTAAACACATTCCTTGCAGATCCTTCAGGGTCGACTTGGGCTTCATTCCCTTAGGTTAATTCCTACCTTTTCCAAGTTCTGTTCATTCTGTGAGGAACACGGGTATCTTAACATAGGGCTACTTCTAGGGGAATTTGCATGCTTTATTTTAATTTACTTATTTATACATGTATGCTATTACGCAGATCAAAAATTTATGTGTTAAGGAATTCAAACCATATACAAGGACAATCCCCTGAAAAAAATCTCCCTTTTATCTCTATTCTTGAACCTTTCAGCTCTATATAGAGGCAACAACCATTGCCATT
>LOJH01030870.1:20962-32973 GCA_001685095.1 Ellobius talpinus | reverse complement strand
GGGAAATGGGAGGAGGGGAGGAGGTGGAAATTTTTAATAATAATAATAAAAAAATGGAACAACAACAAAAAAAGTAGGGACCTAATGTGACCACAGAATAGTAATGTGGCTTATGGAAAATGAGTCTCATCATTCCTTCCTTCCACAGGACACACTACGTGCCAACACTGTGCTAGTTTCTAAGGCTGCAGCTGTTCAAGCAGACACACAACTATTAAAAAGAAGTATGTTTTAGGCTGACTTTCTTAGCTGAACAGCATACCTGACACTTTAATAACTTAAGGAAGTGGGGTATGACAGAAAGAAGGGAAATTAGGACATAGGAAGGAAAAACGCCTTTGCCCTGCGCTTGCTTGACGCCTCCAGCAGCTAAAAATCAAGGATTCACACCATTTTCTAAGCAGCTTTCTCTTTTCCTAGGTACAAACTTGTAATTTTCTAGGCCTCTTGATTTTACTTTGTCAGATGATAACCCATCCAAGGCATCTCTGCAGCCACATGTAAACCGTCTGTCAACCACAGACAGGATGGATGGAAAGCTCCTGACCAGTTTGTGAGATGTAATGTGAGAGCCACCAGCACAGTCCATAAGGCTAATGCTGAGACTCTTAATTACAACCCTCCCTTTGAAACTCATGCCCTACTGATGAGCATGCCTTATTCTTCTCCAGAGTGACTCTTTTTCTCTTAACCACCCTGATTAAATCCACAGCACAAATGTCTTTAACAAACCAGAGCTCTTCTTTGAGAAGCCTGCCCATACTCTGAGGTGTGTCTTTCTTTACTTTATCTCTTATCGCTAGACTTAACATCTATATGGAAATCTCTCTTTTAATAAACCCCAACTCCATCTCATACTGGCTTTTTCTGAAATTCTTTTCTGGGCTGAAGACAAAGATCCAGCTTTACCTGAGTTGTGATCTCTAAAGTTAAGGCTGCTGAGGGTGACAATGTGGAGCTGAGCTTGTGTCCCTGCCACCACTGACTGGAAGACATATTTATTTTGGCTCAGGGTTTAAGTCAGCAGGTAGCTGGTTCCATTCCTTTGAGACTCAAGACAAGGCAGAGTCACAATGGTTGGGAGCCTGCAGAACAGAGCTGCTGACTTCCTGGCAAGTAGAGAGACAGACATGAAGAGTTTGGCAAGAAACGCCTAAGAATCTATTATCTCTGACAATGTGCTACTTCCTACTGTCATCTTCCAATCATGTAGTCATATTTGTAGTAAGAGGGGGAGGCCGGCTAGCTTATCCCCCGAAATAACCACATGGAAACTGCATTAATTAAATTACTGCCTGGCCCATTATTTCTAGCCTCTTATTGGCTAACTCTCACATCTTGATTCAACCCATTTTAAATAATCTGTATGTCACCACGAGGTTGTGGCTTATCGGGAAAGATTTAGCATGCCTGACCTGGCAGCATCATAGTGGCTCTCCCTGCCTGCCTCCTTTCTCCCAGCATTTAGTTCTGTCTACTCCGCCTACCTAAGTCTGCCCTATCAAAAGGCCAAGGCAGTCTCTTTATCCAACCAATGAAAGCAACACATCCTACACCACATATTAGGAATCTATGAATGATTAACACACTGAATAAGGAGCCCTCATGATTCAGTTACCTCTCAATGGCTGGATATACCAGTCAAGGACCAAGCTAGACACATGGAGATATTTTATATCCAAACTACATTAATACAAAAACTACATAAATATGTGTATGAGTTAAACTTGCTTTGTGGAATCTCACACTATCTTCCTTGCTTTCCATGGTTTGCTAGGATCTGGGTTATAAATGTGTCTGGCAAAGAGAGAGAACGAAATAAACATTTGTTATATGAAGAATTAGTTCCCAGATGATTCAGTCTGTACTGTATGTCAGGGCTATTATCCTGAAGACTAGTCACCTTGTCACTCCCTTCTCCCACATCTCCTTGGCATCATTTGTAAAGCACTTTTCCTTTCCAGGGCAGCTACATGCGTGGTGTACTGGCTGTCACTCAGTTCTGTGACAAAGAGGAAACACTATCATGCTTCCTCCTTCCACAAAGTTTTCTCTAATGGCACAGCTCATGTTATGAGCTAAGTCCTCGAGGGCTTACATTGCATTGGAGAAGAACTAATCAAATTTAAAAGGGTGATAAAAGAAGATTCATTTACTTATAACTCAATGCAGTGTAAAAATAATTTAATAAAATTAATTCAAATGATCCCTTTGGTATCAAGTTTCATATTTTGTGGAAGTGAGGCTATACAGTAGGTATACTTGCTTTTCAGCTTTTACTAGCTTCCTAATGAAGCAGGACATACTCAATTTCTACACACCTTCTCAATCCATGTTGACTGAATACAATGAATGAAATAAAAAGGACTCATCAGTTCTAGACTGCAGAGGTAGTCACCTCTGCTACTGTCATTCAGCAGCCTGAACACAGGCCTATTCCTAGTTAGTGAAGCACGAAAATGGCTGCCATGTTCAGCTGCATTTCAGTCTTACTTGTGTGCAAATCAAGATCCATAATTCAAAGATATGAAGAAGTTTATAATGTTGTTACCCCTTTATATAAACAAAAATGTACTAGTCAAATTCCCATATTGCCAGTTGTGAAATTTATATGCTGATACAAGTACCAAGAAACAGCTCCAGCACTATCAAGAGAGTGTGGCTAATGTACCTTCATTACTACTAATAACCACAAAAAACATATAGATCAAGCTTGTGCTGAGAGATTTTTCTTTTCATCTGAATAGCTTTTTAAAGAGATGAGCTTCTTTTTAAATGTTTGTCTTTTTAAAAAACACACTTTCATCTACCACTCAACTTCTAAAAGCATATTTTCTTTTTAAAACAACTCTTGAAGGTGAGCACTTTTAAAGATGTAAGCAATAGCAAATCATGTACTTCTAGGAAAAGCCTGTTTTCCATGGCTTGTTTTCAAGGCATGACAATTTTTACATCAAAGTTATTCAATTTAGCACGGAATCAAGTAGCAATATCCTTCACCTGAAGAAATAAATATCTTGCCACAGTATTTGTGGCTGTGGATATACTAGTCATGGGAGTCACTGTAGTTGCCAGGTTTGAAGGACAGTGGGGGCTGGTAACGGAGTGTAATGGGCAGTGTTGAAATAAACAGCCAGAGGAATGAATCTGGAGTTAACAAGACATTGATTAACCACATCCACGTGACTGAAATCTCCATAGGTATTGTCTACAGTTAGAAAGACAGCAGAACACAGGAGATACTTTAACAGTGCTGAGTGCTTAGACTGTTAGACTTTTTCAGCAACGTGGCATTTTCTGAAGAAACAAGAATCTCTGAAACACTTTCATCCTAATTCAGCTCTGACTGGACTACTCTGGAACTGTGTGACTCTGGGTGTGTTCCTAGCTTCCCCATTCCCCACACAGTTGAAAGAGAGCTAGAACCTTCACCCTCTTAAGTGGCACAGTCATGACCCAGCTTCTAAAGCTTTAAACAAAAACCAGCTCTTCTCCCTAATAGAAACAAACAAACAAACAAAACACCCTAAAACAGACCTCTAAAAGCCAAGCAAACTTTGGTTACTGCAATAACTTTAGCACAATTTCCTTAGAGTCTTGTTTATATTTTTGAAAGATGTATTCTCAATTTATTTTAAAGTATTCCCTTCCCCTGCATTCTGACCTGCAGTTTTTTTTAATTATTATTATTTCTTTCTACTACTGTTCCCTTCCCCAAGGTTGAATGCTTGGCTTGTTCATTCAGTTGCTCATTTATTCATTCATTCTTCATCTTCCGTCTTCCCAATAAGCGAATTTAAAGGTATATATTTTCATCTGATGACATTTCCACTCTCACTTTTCCTAAGTCTATTGACAGAATTGTTGAGTAGGTACATCTTACATTTTCAGATGGCTATCTATGCTTATGTTATTTTTTGAGTAAAAATAGAAATATCAGAAGAATAAAGTTTGAAAATATTCTAGCTTTTTAAAAGTATTACAAAAACTTCAAATTGGAAAAATTGTTTGGTTTAGACAACTTTTAATTTTTGTCAATTAGTTGGACCTGGATAGAGTTTAAATAGTGACTATGATTCATTAAAAAGTCCCATCAGGGTTAGTGAGATGGCTTAGTGACCCAGGTTCAATTTCCAGCACACACATAGTGGCTCACAACCTCTGTGACTCCAGCTCTAAGGGACCTGACATCCTCTTTTGTCCTCTACAGTTAGTAGCCATAAATGTGGTACAGACAACGTGCACATGAACACCATACACATACAATAAAATTTAAAATTTAAAAATTAAAAATAGTGAACATTGAAACCCCCAAACTGCCAGTCAATAAATGGAGTAAGAAATGAAGAGGAGTTCTTAAAAGAAGAAATACAAGTGGCCAATAAATATTTTAAAAAGTGTTTGACATCTCTAGTTATCAGGGAAATGCAAAGAAAACTACTTTGAGATACCACCCCACCTCAGTCAGAATGGCATCCACCAGAGATCTGGCAACTAACGGTGGGAGAGGGCAAACTAGAACAACCATTATGGAAATCAGGACAGAGTACAGTATATAATTTTCTCAAAAAAGTCACAACAGAAGTATCCTATGGCCCAGCTATACCACTCCTGGGCACAGACACAGGACTCCACCCTACCACAGAGATATGTGGACATCCATGTTCACTACTGCTCTTTGCATGATAGCAAATGGAACCAGCCTAAATGTCCATCAGCAGATTAACAAGTAATGAAGCTGTGGTGCATGTGCAAGATGAAATTTTATGAAGCTTTAAAGAAAACTAAAATTTGCAGGAAAATGGATGTATCTGGAAGGTAAAATACTAAGCAAGGTGACCCAAACTCAGAGAGACAAAAACCCGAATGCTCTCTCTCATACGTGGATCCTCGTCTGCAACGTGACTGTGGGTTCTGTATAAATGCAGGTTAGAGTCTTAAGAAGACAAAGAGAGGATAAAAGAAAGTGATGAGGAAGAACATGGGCAAAAGGACAGGGACAGGAAGGAGGACGAGACGGAGTAGGAGAGGTTAGGGAGAACAAAGGGGTGGGAGGACGAGGAGGAAAGGAAGCCTTTCACACTGTTCCCAAAAATGCCTTAATGCTACTTAATACCTTGCATGCTAATTAAAAATTATATTACTTTTAAGTGAAAAAAAATCCAACAACTTGTTTTTGGTGTAGAGACAACCTCTGCTTTGTATTCCTGTACATTGCTAGTTTGTTATCACTCATCTACTCCAAGTAGATATGAGTTATAGCTCATATTTATTTATTTTATTCTTCTGCACATCAACCGCTTTGGAAATTTAAGGCAGTTAGTTGCCAGATAATACTATTTTATATTTTTGTAATGTCTTTATTTGCATTTACAAACTCTTTAAAGATAATTCTAACATTTAAGCTAGTATTTAACATTTTTATTGATAATTTAATATATACATATGTTTTAATCAAGCCTACCCTATTCCTTCTCTTGCACTTCCTTCTCGTACATCTGTACCATTTCCTCCCAATTTCATGTGTTCCTGTCTTTTTAATTCACTGAGTGCACTTAGTGCCACCAGTATATAATATGCACGAAGGGCCACTGACTAGAGGATAGGTACTCTCTCTGGAACTGTATCCCTGAAGAAAACGAACTCTCTTTCCCCAAGCAGCCATCAGGTACCAATAGTTCCTGAGATATTTAAGAAGAATGACATTTAAAATGATCCCAGTTTCAATTTTAACCATTCAAATTGCAAAAGAAAGGCTGTAAAAATGGTGCAATGATTAAGAGCACATTCTTTTTGCAGAGGACCTGGGTTCAGTTCCCAACACCCAACATGATGGCTCACAACTGCCTATGGTTCCTTTCTAGGGAGCCTGAAGTTCTCTTCTGACTTCTGTGGGCACCTGCATAATGTGGTGCACACAGACTCACACAGGCACACAAGAGACACAAAATAAATAACAAATCCAAAAGTTCCTAACATTTCAAAAGAGATGATGAAAAATCTTTCTTCTATTCACCATGATTCTTTGTATAAGAATCTCAGTATGCTTACAAAGAAGTGTGTAAAAAAATCAGTGTCCACACACACACACACACACACACACACACACACACACACACACCCCAAGGACAACAGGATAAATAGGTGAAATAAAACCAGAAGGACAGAAAAGAAAGGATACATAGTATATTTCATTTGTGGGAGAAAGATGTTGGAACTAGGGTATAACCAAAACCCACAGTGAATATCTGTTGAGTGTTTTCCCTATAGCAAGTCTCACTTGCCAGCTGATATGAGTGGGTGGGAGTAACAGCTGACCTCAGTTGCCTCAGAAGATCCTGGGCAAAAAGTGACAGATGCCAGGAAGGATGATGATACTTTAAAAGGATGAATTCCCAAAAGATACTGGGACAGCAGGCACAGAGAAAACAGCCTGACAATAAAGAGTGTCCTTTGGAAGGTGGTACCAGGCAGGGTTCTCCCGGCAAGGTCAGGTGGGAGCAGTGCTCAGCAGCTCGGGAGTCAAAGTACACTCTACGCTGAGGTAAAAATGAGAGACCAGTGTGTCTGTGACCTACGAGTGGAGAAAGGGGAGGGTGGGAGACAGTGGCACACTTACGCACAAGACTGGATAACTGATGGCAAAAGGAAAACTCTGGAAGGGCGAAAGTGGCAGTATAATATGAACTGCTGTAAACTGAGATTTCTTTGGCTGTTCCATGAAAGATAGTCTAGTGGGCAAGAATCAGAAGGGTCTTCAGATAAAAAGACCTTATGTAACAAGTGGAGCTAATGTTTATCTTTTAAACATACAAAAACTAAATACCCGGCATAAAGAGGAAGAAATTTAAATAGATGGTTAGTAAGATTCCTTAGGGCAGGGGTTTGAGTATGACTGTTATACAGGTGCCTCTATGTTTAAGTAATCATATCCAACATTCAGGAAAATTTGTTGAATTAAATGAACTAGTTACTAGTTGTGAAACAAGACTTAGATGAAATGAATAAATAGAACAGAGCTCCAGATAAGTCTCATGGGCTATGACACTGGTCTCATAATTAAACTATGGGACAAACATATCCATCAAAGTTGGGTAATTTGGTAGTAGCGTTACTCTGTTTCTACTGTTGTAATAAAAGGTTCAGGTTTAAGTTTAAAAGTCACCCTCTTGTTGTACATTTCCCCAGCCCTTAAGCTACCATTTCCTAAGCGGCAGTTGTTTTCATGCAGAACACACTGTATGTATGCACTCTATAAATATATATTTAGTCTGCCGGAATTCTCAAGAAAAGTTAACACACAGGAAAATGTTTAAGAAAAAAAATTGGACAATTTAGCAGCATTCATCATTGCTAACATTGTTTTCTAGAGTAAACTCTGAAATTGCATTCTAATTTGAAATGGTTCTGGTTTGACAAGTTAACTCTTGAGACATCTAAGTATAGTATTATGAAAAAACAGAACTGTTCATCAACCCTTTATGCCAATGTTAACTTCTTTTAAAAGTATGATTTGAATGTTTTTATTCCTACAGTGACCCTTAAGAGTTCTGTGTGTGCAATCGCCGATCACAAAGGATGCATTTATAAGCTTATTTTGTAGTGCTAAAGCCAACTGGGAAATGCAATTTTAATTTTGTTACTGAAATAATTTAAAAATATATCATAGAACTGCCTCTTTTCATTCAACAGTGAAGATCCAGAAAGAGATTACACCAAGCAGAAACTATTCAGGTTTATTAGTGCTGGAAAAATGAAGCTGAAAACTTAAAAATTTATTCTTTTGGTATATTTTAAAAATTTCATTTCATAGTATATATTCATTGTACATGATACTGTGTTATAAAAGGACATTTCCCATGGACGTATATGTTATATGTTGACTATATTTCCCCCATACCGCCCTCTTCTCCCCTTTCCCAGCCCTTTTGTGGCTAAAAAATTTAATTGTATATACATGCAACATTTTCTTTATCCACCTATATGTTGTTAGACAACTAGGTTAGCTCCATAACTTAACATTACAAGTAGTTATACAATAAATATGGATAGGCAAGTATCTCAGTGGCATGATGTTCTGGAGCCCTGCAGGTAGGTAAATGCTCAGGAGTGGTACAGGTACGTCATGAGGTAGAACTAGTTTTAGTGGTCTGAGGACACTCCATACAGATTACTATAGTGCTTGTATTAATTCTTATTACCACTGTTAACAAAAATATTTTTTATGATGCCGAAAAGAACTTAGGAAATTTATTTAACAAAGATTCATTACACACCAGACTTGGCATGTTAAATCTAGAAAATAATCCTCATGAAATACATAAAGATTCTAGATGACTTCTGATACTGTCTATGGGAAGGGACTTACCGGCTTTTATTCATAAGGTCTGCTCCCCGTGCCTTGTAGTAATCTAAATTGGGGTGGAACTGGTAAGTTACAGGCCTTGGATTTCTCTAAAGAAAAAGAAATACAATAAATTAAAATAAAAAGACAGAAATGAATAAAATGACCATTTAAATGTTCTATACATATATAATAAGACATTTAATAATTATCATGCTTCTGTTTCCATTGGTTCTTTCTTGGCTAATCAAAACTGAAAAAAATCTAAACATATCTTATTTTTAATGCGTGTTGTTGCTCAAATATATCACTGTCATTAGACTGGTTTTGATGCTTTAAGTTACTTTCAAATATAATTTTCAAAATTGAGATAAAATTATAGCAAAATTATAGTAAAGTTAAATAACACAAGCATGAACAATCAAAAAAGGCTAAGGGACAAGATGTCCAGAAAACTGAACTTTGGAGGAAAAAAAATAATTATGAATACTTGTTGATCAGAAAACTCAATATGTCCACTAGATGGCACACTGAGTCCTCCTCCCGAAATGAATTATTATTATTAATTTTTTTGTTTGTTTTTCGAGACAGGGTTTCTTTGTAGCTTTGGAGCCTGTTCTGGAACTTGCTCTGTAGCCAGGCTGACCTTGAACTCACTTGCCTCTGCCTCCTGAGTGCTGGGATTAAAGGCTTGTGCCACCACTGCCCGGCCCAAAGTGAATTCTTTTAAAGTTAACAATTTCTAGGTCATCTAATTTATGAATTTAATAAGTGCCCAAAATATGTCAGACAACGGAAATACCAGGATGACTATTAAACTGCCTAGTGAAAGTAAAAACTGCTCATTTCTGCCATTTATTTTTATTTACGGCATGACGAAATGACCTTAAATCGTTAGGTTTAGTTTGTCCACTTAAATTTGCAGCTACTGTTTAAACTATATTAATTATTTAAATGTACCAACCTCCTCACAAACAAAAACATACTTACATTTTACAAAATTTTAATATATTTATGCCATAATTTAAATGCATAGCACAATGTCTAACATGTTAAACTGTATACATTCCCATTAAATGTTTTATAAACTTCTAAATGTTTTCTACTGTCCACCCAGGCATTAATTTAGGGAATACCTAGGTCTTTGAAATAGAGCATACACTCTTCTCTGAAAGATCTAGTTAGACACAACATAGCTGAATTTTATCTTAACAGAAAATTACTGACACGCTTAGATATCTCTTGGAGACATAATTCTGAAACGTTGATTCGTTTGTGTGCTGGTGTCGGGTGGAGAGGGAATATAACTGTTAAGGTTAAATAGTTCGAGATTCATCAAGCTAACATGCTGCGTCTCACTAGCTATGACAGACAGACCTTTTCTCTTCTGTTGAGAGTATTTCCACAGCTCAACCATTCATAGCTCTTCCAAGGTAACCCTAATCATCTGGCAGAAATGACAATCCTGTGATTTAGCTACAGTTACTATCTCACTGGTTTGGTATTCAACACAGATCTGTAATAATCAAATCTGAATTGCCTTGATGAAGATAACGGATGCTTCCATGACGACCATACTATTACATCTAACTGTAACTTTTCTCTCTCTAGGAATTACATTGGTAGCTGATGACAACCTGGACCCAAATATAATGGAAAATAAAATAGAGGTTAAAGCCCTTGACAGACTGATAGTCCACTCATGATCTATTTTAAAAGGTGACTTCTACAAGACTATAATTCATGACTGATTCTGTTCCTTATTCTCTGTGCCTGGAAAAGCATTTTGTTTTTGTTAATATAAAAGGCTTTTCTATTCTGACTTTCAACAAACTAAAAAAGGATCATGTTACTTTTGTCAGAAAATAATAGAAGAGCAATTCCATGGAGCAGTTTCCTGCAATAAACTTCTTTATAAAGAAATGACAAACAATTCAAGACATGAAGTACTGATCTGCCTAAGCACTCAAGGCCGTTATCAGAAACAATGATCTGACTGGAGCCTAATAAACTCCTAGAAGCCCTGCTAGAGTCAAAGGGAGGTAGTCAAAGGACTACAACTCTGGGGCCAACATCAAAAGTCAAAATATAATGTTGATATGGAATAATTACATATGAAATACCAAAAAAGGAATTATTCTTCAAAGTTATTAAAAAGGTTTCTTGTTAAGATGGTGTTATTTCTAACATATAAACACACACATATAGATAATCTGAACAAGCACTATGAAAAAATATAATGTGGGCCACAAGACCAAAAGTTCATTGATAATTAAAATTTATCTAACATAAACATTTAACCCCCCCCCCACGAAACAAATGAAAGTAAATGCAACCATGGAGAAGTTTATTAATGAAATACTTTTCATTCTTTCGTTAGGGAAAGTCTTTGAAATCCAGTTTTATATTTCACACTTAAGACGTTTCAAGTCCCACTTCAAACACTGAACACCACATGTGGCTTGTGCTAACTGAGCAAGCAGAGAACTGTACATCTGACACAACTAACCCACCGCATAGCTGTGAACATCACTGTATGTACAGCAGCAGCAAAGAGCAGGGGGACTTTTACACAGGAAAATTCATTGCTGGAGTTTTGTAATTTACTTCTATTTTTCACTTTTTATTATTAGTTTATCTGCTTTTAATGTATTTTTAAAAATCAAGACATTTTTGGAATACTCTTTCATATACAAACAAAAACTGAATTAATAAACTAGACCCAGAAAGGCAAATGTATGTTCTCTCTCAGCTGATGTTCCTAGCTCCAGATCTTAAGATGTGAGGGAGTAGTAACTGGAGAAACTAGGGAAGTAAAATGTAACCATTGTAGGGGTTGGGGGAGGGGCAAAAGAGTGGGGAACAGCAGGGTTCAAGAGATCTGAAGGGATAAACAGGAAAAGCAGAGAAGATTTACATAGGGATGGGGAGAAAGGAGTATACAGTAAGGATGTTTGAAAAACTGTAAGTATGCTATTAACTGTCTACCTAAAAACACCTATAATACATAATTTTATAGTTTTATAGTTTACATAGTTGAAATGAAATCTTTCCTCCCAAGAGCCATAAACTAGCTATCAAAACCCCAACACCAGGAATGTGAAATCCTCTTTTGGGCTGTTGGCCAGGGTTGTTCCAAAACATCATACACTTCTGCTGTTGCCCTTGGTTGATCCTAGAGGTGAAGGTGAGTCCCTCTTGCTGAAGGCACTATGTACTTCAGACACAAGACTCAGAGGACCCAAGCTGGATCTCACATGAAAGCCTCCTCATCAAGGACTAGGTTTCATGGCACCTGAAGCTTCCAAAGGAGAGAAATAGCCAATAGTTCTACCCAGCTGTGATGCCTAGGAAGGACAATGACCAGCATGGTGCCATAACCCTAAGAGTGCAGTAGTGGCACACATACCTTAGCCATAACCAACACCTCTCTAATTAGACTTAAGAACCACTCAACAAGAGGAAACTATAGGAGCCAGCCATGATAAACTAAATATGAACAGATCACCCAAAGGAAGTTCTTTACTTTCAACCATTATCACTTGCCAGTGTAGGACTCAGCCATCAATACATTTAATAGAGAGGCCTGAGTCTTAGTAGTTTACCCTGAAGTAATACCTGGTTGCAGGAAGAACCACAAACTGAGATTACCTGAGCACCACCCAAG
>LOJH01030870.1:0-13207 GCA_001685095.1 Ellobius talpinus | reverse complement strand
AAAAAAAAAAAAAACCAAAACCAAAACCAAACAAACAAACAAAACCCCCCAAAAAACCCAAAGAAAAAAATCCTCAAACCCCTCAGGTATAATTGGAGTTATTTTCATAAACTCAAGAGGACACATTCCCCTCGTATGCTCACCCAGTGTCTGGAGAAACCTAGCCAGACTGTCTGATAAAAGTTCTAACTGAATGTATCTATTGTATGCTTTTCTTAATAAGAAAAGACTGACAAAAAGGCCACATTTGAGTTTGTAATCAACTACTTAACTATGGATACATCTTACTGAGTTCATTTGGTCAACTACACAGTAAGTAATAACACTGAATAAAAACAAAAATTTCAGCATGTATTCGATGATATATTCATTCAACAGAGATGTAATTATAGTTGCTGTGGATAGATAATTCTTTGACCATAGAAATTATTACAAATAAAAGCTCTATGGAAAGTTGTTGACATATGCATGGTTCATGTTCTTTCAGACAGAAACAGTGGTGGGGTGAAACAGACAGACTATAGATGGCTGAAAAGTAAACAGAAAAGGTAAAGATAGCTTCAAATCTCAGGTTAAAAATAATAAGCAGCTGGGCAGTGGTGGTGCATGCCTTTAATCCCAGCACTCGCGAGGCAGAGGCAGGTGGATTTCTGTGATTTCAAGGCCAGGCTGGGTTACAGCTACAGAGCAAATACCAGGATAGGCTCCAAAGCCACAGAGAAACCCTGTCTCAAAAAACAAAAACAAACAAATAACATAACATATGCAACATAGTGGTATAGGTAACAGAGGTGTGGTTATTTTTAAAAAAACAGGTAAGCTGGGCACAGTGGCTCATAACCCCAGCACTAGAATGGTGAGGTAAGGACTGCCATGATGAACTCAGCCTGGGCTACATGGGGCAGTGGAGGCTACAGATTGACATCATGTTTCACAACAAAACAGCACAGAAAATGGAGCATTTTCCTAATATATCCTTATTAAAATAATATGCTCATTTTTCATTCTAAATTATGAGAGATGTAGAAAATTGTGAACAAATATTGAAAGCATAAACTGATTACTGAAACATGAAATGGGAGGTTAAAAACAAATCAAGCTGTAGACTTGGAACTGAGATTCTTTCCTCCAGACAGAAATCTAAGCTAGTTACTAAGAGCACTCCTCAGACTCTCCTGCCCCTCACTCACATGGGAACCACTAGCGTGTGCTAACAGAAGAGGTCTAAAGAGAGGACTGGATTAGGGTCCTGACTCTTGCCTCACTGTCTGGTATGACTATGTCCAAACCACAAATGATTCAGAACCTATTCTTTAACTTATAAAAAGGCAATAAGTTTGTCATGAAAATCTTCTGTCTATGAGGTACTATTTATAGATGGACTTATATGGTATGGTTCCAAATAGCTTAAAGCCCCTTTATAGCATAATTAAGCTATTTCTTTCATTGAATTCAGTACTTAATATGTATAAGCATGTTTGTTTGTTAGGTTTGATTTTTGAAACAAGGTCTTACTGTATCTTCTCAGTCTGGAACTCCCTGTGTAGATCAGGGTAACCTTGAACTCAAAGAAGTCCATTTGCCTCTGCCTCTGGAATGCTGGGATTAAAGGTATGTGCTACCATACCAAGCAGATTCTTAAATATCTGAATTTTCAAAGTTCCCAGTTATATAATTAGGTAATGAAAAGGTAAAGTATATGATTGTGCTATTTTTGTATAGTTGTATGCATAGACAGTTTAAAGTTACAGATATTTATCACTAAGTAGGATAGTCTAGCAAAAGGAATCAAATTGTAATAGCTGGGAAGACCTCAAAGAACAGCCATAGCAGCAAGTTCATCCTTCCCTCACTGCACTGCATTGCTGCATATTCCTTCAAACTGTCATTCCACTCGAGAAATCCTCCCTGATGTCCTTTGTAAGACAAAATCCACGATATCATATAGCTCTATTCTTGAGTAATTTTTGCAGACACAGCATTGTTGCATGTCATTCTTTGATTCTACCATCCTATAGGATAAGCTACTTAATGCTAAATCATGTCTGTTTTAGTACCACCATACGCTTGCAACACAGCACTTAGAGGCACACGCAGGAATGGTTGATAAAAATGGGGTGTTTATCCCATGTCCTTTTCACTCTAGCTTTGTCGCTTCTTCTTTGTCTTGACTTCTTCCCACTCTCCTCCTAGAATTTAAATAACCACCCTTCCACCCCATTTAATGATACATGTTTGGTTTTAAAATTATACCTATCTTCTCATAGTTTCATGGTAATACACCTAATAAAGACCCAAACAAAACCTCATACCACATTGTGATGGCTATTCTTGGTTGGCAACTTAACTACATCTGGAATTAACTAAAACCAAAAAATGGAGGGGCACACCTGTGAGGGGTTTTTGCTTAATTTGAAGCAGGAAGATCCACGTCTAATTTTCAGATCTTTGAGGTGGGAAAAGCCACCTCTTATCTGGGTCACATCTTCTGTTGGTAGCCTATATAAAGGGCAGGGAAGAACAAAGCTTTTTTTCTTTGCCTAGTTGCTCTCACCTCACTAGCAAGTCCATTCCTTTATGGGCATAGAGGCTACTTCTTTGGGATTCTGCCATATATTGAAAACCAGCTGAGACATCCTGCCTCATGGACTGAACAACTACTGGATTCTTGAACCTTCTGTTGATAGGCAGCCATTGTTGGATTAGCTGGACCACAGCCTCTCAGTCATTTTAATAAATCCCCTGTCTACATACATAGATTCATTCTATAAGTTCTGTTACTCTGGAGAATTCTGACTATTATACACATAAACAAAGGAAGTCAATTCATTCCCTTCAATGAAGACAAATGAACTCTGTTAATATTGGCCTCCATTCAAAATGCCCCCTACTGGGTAAAATGCAGGCTACTTGGGTATTATGTGAGACGCATTAAAGGATATCAGAACACCATGGAGAACCGTGAACTATATTCTCAGAAAATGCAACATTCTGCCAGTTTAAACTTGACTGAGAATTTAAATCAGGCACAGCTTTCTGGAATTTGATTCTAGAGGTATTTGTGTGAATTAGTTAAGTAAAATTAGAAACTTATGATAGTTGAAGATCTGCCTGACTGCTAGCTAAACTTTAGTTTAGTTAGTTTAATAACACAGTTTAGTAAAATAACAGGTTCAGCAATAATATAGTGTTATGTATACTTATTTAACCTGTAATGTTCATGATATAATGAGCACAAAAATGAAGGTGAAAGAAGTATATACTATTTTTCATCTGTTATATTTTTAAGTAACATTAAGGGTGAATTTATTAAATTAATGCAAGGATGGGTCTTCCTATCACAGAGATAATACCTTTGACAAGGGGTGCAGGAGAGTAACATAACCTATGGGAAGACTAGAAAAAGATGTGAAATATGAGGGATCCGATCCCTTCTTTCTGCATCAGTGGGATGTGTTTGCTGGGGGGTCATTTACCATAGCTTATATATTTTATTTTTAGCAAATTTCACTGAAAGCTAATTTACACTCAATAAAATCCTCTCATTTTAAGGGAACAATACAATGGATTTCAATATGTTAAAGAAGTTGTACAGCCAGCACCAACTTTAAAACGTCTATTATCCTCTCAAAACCCTAATTAATTAATGCACAGTATATGGCAGTTCTGTTGAACTTGTCCATATTGGATTTCATGGTCTATGTTGATGAGGATGATTGACCAGGTCTCTTCCCCAATAGGGCACCAGATCTCATTACAGATAGTTGTGAGGCACTATGAGGTTGCTGGGAATTGAATTCAGGACTTTTTGGAAGAGCAGGCAGTGCTCTTAACTGCTGAGCCATCTCTCCAGCCCCCCAAACCCTAGTGTTCACTAATAATCCTCTACAATTCTTCACTTCCTACCCCTCCACAATTAACCCTAGGAAACTACTATTCTACCTCTGTATATTTGCCTAATCTCAATGCTTGTGTTGCTAAGATCGGTGTAGTATCTTTGGTGATAGTTTTTTTTTAATTTAACATGATTTTTAGTTTATCCCTGATATAGCAGGTATCATTCTTAATTTTTTTCTTTGCCAAATATCTCCTTATGATACCATATTATATGTTTATAAACATTCATGTTTTCACTCTTTGGAAATTATGAATAATTATGGTTTGAATACTTCCTTTCAATTTTTTTGTACATCTATCTTTGTTTCTCTTAGATTCTACCTATGTGTGGAATTGCTAAGTCTTATGATACTTCACAGTTGACACTTTAAGGCTGTTTTCCAAAGTGGATATATCATTTTACGTTCCTACTAGCAATACAGAAAACTAACTAGTCTCCATGCTTACTAACACTCATTTCAATTCTCCTTTTGTAATATTACAGGTATCCAAACATGCATCAAATGTCTGTGATTTGCATTTCCCTGGTGACCAGTTACACTCAACATCTGTCAAGTGTGTTTGGGTCACTTGTTAATCTTTGGAATAATATCTCTTTAGCTTCTTTACCCAATTTGAATTGAGTTGTCTTTTTTATTTTTGAATTATAAGTTCTTTCCATATCCTTGACATAAGACTTTTACAAGATGAATAATTTGACAATATGTTCCTGTCATCTATGGGTCATCTTTTCATTTTCTTAAAGATGCTTTGTGAAGTACGGATGTTCTAATTTGACCAAATTTAACTTATCAGTTACTTTCTAACACTTTTGCTTTTCATATTATTAACCTGAGTTATTGTGCAGCTCAAGATCACAAATATTTGTTCCTGGTGCTGTAGGTTTTGCTTTTGTCTGCATCCCAGTTCAAGTTTCATATGTTATGTGACATTGGAACTCACATTCTCTCAAGTGCATACGTTTATAGATGTCATTTCTTAAAAAGAATCTTCTTTCCCTTTTTGAATTGTTGGCCTCTCTGTCAAAATCAGGTAGCTATAAATCAAAACATTGTTTCTGAACTCAAGTCCAAGTGGATGAAAGTCCTCAACATAACACCAGATAGACTAAATCTGACAGAAGAGAAAGTGGGGGAATAGCCTTGAACACACTGGCACAGGAGACTACTTCCTGAATAGAACACCAGTAGCACAGGCACTAAGATCAACAATTAATAAATGGAACTTCACGAAACGGAACACAACGGAGTTTTACTCAGTTATTAAAAACAATGACATCATGAAGTTTACTGGCAAATAGATGGAACTAGAAAAGATCATCCGGAGTGAGTTAACACAGACCCAAAAAGACAAATATGGTATGGACTTACTTATAGGTGAATATTAGCTGTAAATTAAAGGATAACCATGTTATAATCCACAGAGCCAAAGAGTTAAGTAAACAAGAAAGGCTCAATGGAGGTTGCATGAATCTCATTGTAAACGGAAAATAGACATCACAGGTGGATATGGGTATGGGAACAGAAAGGATCGGGTTGGGGAAGATGGAGAGAAAGAGTACTGGGAAAGACAACTGGAATCAAGGGCATCTCTGGGATGAGCTAGAAACCTAGATTAATGGAAACTCCCAGGAATCTAAGAAGGTGACCCTAGCTAAGACTCTTAGCAATGGGAGATACAGAACATGAACCAGCTATCACCTGTAACCAGGAAAGATTTCCAGTGGAGGAATTGGGACCTCGATCCAGCCACAAAGCCTTTGACTTACAATTTTCCCTGTCTATAAAATACACTGGGTTAAAGGTGGTGCAGAAATCATAAGAGGGGCCAGCCAATGACTGGTCTAGCTTGAGACCATACTATGAGAGGGAGCCCATGCCTGACACTTCCTGGAAGGCTAGGGCCCAGAGGCTGGACAGCCTAGACAGCCTCAGAGACCTACAATAGAACCAAACATGACTGGCAAAGAAAAAAAAGTCAATGAAATGATTCCTAATGATAGTCTGCTATACTTATAGATTGTTGCCTAGCATCAAAGGCTTCACCCAGTAACTGACAGAAACAGATAGATGCAGAGACCCACAGTCAAACAGTAGGTGGACCATGGTGAAACCTGTGGAAGAGGGGGATGAAAGATTGTAGGGGCCAGAGGGACCAAGGCGCCACAAGAAAACACTACCTTGGGCTCACCGGGGCTCACAGAGACTGAACTGACAACCAGGGAGCCTGCACTGGACTGACCTAGGCCCTCTGCGAATATGCTACAGTAGTGTAGGCTTTGTCTTATGGGACTCCTAAGAGTGGAAGTAGGGGCTGTCTCTGACTCTGTAACCTGCTTTTGGGAACCTTTCCTCCTACTGGGTCGCCTCCGCCAGGCTTAGCAGGAGAGGAGGTGCCTAGTCTCACTACAACTTGACATGCCATGCTGGCTGATACACCTGGGGGGCCTGCCATATTCTGAAGAGAAAGGAGGGAGGAGAAAATGTGATTGGGCTGGGAAAAAAAATCAATCAATTAATTAAAAAAGATTGTTTCTGAACTCTCCACTCTCTTCCACTGATGTATAGGGCTCTTATGTATATGGTACACCATCTTGATTACAGGTGTTTAAGACAGGAAGTATGAATTCATCAGCTCTGTATCTTTCTCAAGATCATTTTTAGTTTTCTAAGTTGAGTTATATTTCCATATGAATGTTACAATTAGCTTTTTCAATTTCTGGAAACAAAATAATATTTACATAAAGGATTATATTTTATATGTTGTTACACTCATTACATGATACCCCTTCTATTTAGCCAATAGTTTCTCTCCTGAGTATTTTAAGTGTCTACCAGAAACAAGAAGTCTGAACCCATGAAGAAGATATCAATTAGGAAATGAATGGCCTCCAAAGACCACCTTCTCCTATCACAGTGGATTACTTAAGACCTTCTGGCACATGCTTTTTTTTTTTTGGTTTGTTTTTGGAGACAGGGCTATCCGGGAACTCACTTTGTAGCCTTGGCTGTCCTGGAACTCACTTTGTAGACCAGGCTGGCCTCAAACTTAAGAAGTTTGCTTGCGTCTGCCTCCCTAACACTGGGAGTAAACCACTACTGCCCAGCTCCTTCATGTTTTTAATCAATATAAACTATACAATCATTCCTTCTCTTGGTTTCCATGTTCTGACCAAAAGGATCTTAGATAACAGTTAATTTGATCCTCTAAAAATGAAAAAGGGGGGAGGGACTTCTCAAAAGAGCTGTTTCCTTAAAGTATTTTCAGCTGCAAACCAGGTAAGTTAACTATCTCCTTAAAAAATAAAAAAAATAGCTGGGCAGTGGTGGCACACGCCTTTAATCCCAGAATTCAGGAGGCAGAGTCGATCTTTCTGAGTTTGAGGCCAGCCTGGTCTACAAGAGCTAGTTCCAGGATAGACTCCAAAGCTACAGAGAAATCCTGTCCCGAAAAACCAAAACCAACCAACTAAACAAACAGTCATGAGATGAAGGAGGCCACAACCACCAAGTCCCTTTGCTCTCGGGTCCCACGGAGCGACTGAGCTCTGGAGAAGGCACCCATCATTACAATGGAGCATGCTCTTGTCATTCTTACCATTCATTAACATGTGGCCCTGGATGCTACTCAGGACAAACCTCTTGTGTCACAATTTCTAATTCCTACGCATTACAACCATACAAGAAACAGCCAACCTCCAGATAGTATTGTTATTAAAATGTGGCACTAATTATATATGAATGGGCAAAAATAACCAATATAAGAAGAACTGAAATTTGTGCATTAGAAAAGTCTTTAGGCATTCTGACTGGTGACAGCCTATACTACAATCGTTGTGTGGCATCTTCATTACCATCTGTCTCCATAAAGGGCTAACAAACTAGTACAATGGTCGCTGTGACTAAGCCTTCCCAAGAGAAAAATCTCCTTTCAGGTTCCTGCAAAGAGACTACAGCCTCCATGTAGAATGTGGGTAGAATATATAATGTCTAGGAATTGGATCAGAAAAAAGTACATATTTATTTTCACTATGCCTTTACTAAAATGTATGTTCTATTCACATGTTGGTGAAGATAACAAAGCATTGTCAGTGTCTGTAATCAGTGTCAGGAATCCAGCAGGAATTACAGACACCTTTATCACAATACAGCTGATGATTATATCTTTAAAAACCAGCGATGGTCAGAGAAACCTGTGTCTTATTATTTCAAACAGTAATATACAAATCACACGTCACTGCTACAAATCTTCCCACCATTTACATCACTTTTTTTCAGTATAAGTATTTTCTGTTACAACTCTATAGGTTTTATTTTATTTACGTTTAGAGACACTGTTCTGAAAAGGTCACCAAAGTCTCATGGAAAAAAAAATTAAATAAAAACATTACGCAAAGTCATTAAAAGAATAAAACACCATGGACCATCCACGAAGAGTCAGACTGCGTTGTCCTAAGGTCCTTTACTGGTTAAAGAAAGGGCAACAATGGCATTCTTGAAGGCATAAGTCTCAGTTTCAGTGATGTCCCCTGACTACTAGATCTGAACCCATTAAATACATTTCAATCCTCAAGGCGTTTCACAATGTTATTATGCAATGGCAACAATGTTATAACTACAACATTTTTTTAATAAAATGAGTAAAATCTGAAACTGGAAATTCAGATACTGTGCAATTAAAATAAAAAAACCCTAAAATTTAACACAAGCTAAAACAAAAGGCAGACCAGAATTGGTGAAGAACAGGACCATTACTTTTAATGATTTTCTAATAAGTTCCTATGGAAAGGATAATACAAAATTGCTTCCCATCTAACAGTTTTCACTTACTACCAGCACTAGACACTGCTGGGACAACTGAAAACTTACTAGGAAATTTCCCCTGAATATTCTCTCTCCAACAAATGGAACTTGTCAAATTGTTACTGCTTAATATAAAATAGTGATACGCTCACTTTATCTCACTGGTACTAAGTCTCTGCTGTGAGGTCAACGCTGGAGATCCGCACACTATATTTTATTGATACTAAGTCTTTGTTGTCAGGTCAACACTTCAATGCATAACACACATAAGAGCACCAAAAGTGAAAATGACTTTGTTTATGTTTCTGTATTAGAATTTTATTTGCTAAGGGGTAAAAACACATTTTCAAAATTCAGAGCTAACTTAAAACAATAGTTTTAAACCTTTATTCCTAGCCCTTACTGCCTTCAGGAAGGAGAGAACATCTGGTTATTTAAAGAACACAATATGTTCACATTTTCTATGACTTGTTTCTAATTGAATTTAAATTTTTTTTAAATTTTGAACTACTAGCTAGAACAATGTTTTTAATTAGTTCCTATTTTTCGGACTGTCCTCCTTCTATCCTCCTGACTTCATTTAGTGGATTATGTTTGGAAATCTGCTCACGAGTTCCATGTGATGAAGAAAATGTGGATGAGGACCCGGGTTTGAACAGCTAACGTGGAATCTATATCTCTATTACACTAACCAGACTCTCTGCTAAGTCATCTTGAGTCCCTAACATCTGAAGGCTGGGAATTCTGACAGCAAATTAAGAAACTAGGGAGTAATTAAAGTCAAGTGGTAGGGTTGATTCACCATAAAAATGGCAGCTAAAATATGTCATGGCTATAGTTTGTGTATATATAGATATAGGCTCCATAAATGTGCAGGGAAGTGAATTTTATCTAGATTAGAGTCAATGTGGTGTCCTAGAAGAGACATGCCATTTGAAGGAGATATTTTCTTTACCAATGATATGTAGGACACAAAGTTAATTGATGAAAAAAGATCAGGAATCATTCCCGACAAATAACTGATGAAAGTGGATTATATATAAGCAAACTAGAAATTGTTGCAGTGATTCAAACTGGAGAGAATGTCCTAACTGAACCGGGAAATGGCTTGCTTTTGGAAAAAGAAGGAAGGACTCTCAGGACGGAGGAAGTAGATACAAGGCCCAGAAGCAGACTAGTGAGCTTGTGTATAGTGTATAGGCTTGCAGCCTTCATCTTTCCACTGCAAAGAGGGAAGGCGAGCTGTTCTCTCTCACTTCAAAGAGCTGCTATGAGGACTGCATTAAGCTCATCTGAGTATTAGGAAAACTACGAATTATAATTGTTATTACAGCTTACAGAACCATTATTTCAAACTGCTCATATGAAAATTATTTTCAAAGTAAAGTCTACTCCACCCACTTAAAACAGAGATTGGTGTCTCAAGCTGTAGTTGTAGAATATATTGTTAAGAGAACAATCTCCACAAGGAAATTAAGGACGGTGATAACCGGGCAAAGTGTTTCCCTAAAGGTGGGCAAAGGTTTCTGCTGATTTTTATCGAATCTGTCAGCAGCATGAATACTGCTATGATATGAAGTCAGAACAAAGACAAGCACACATCATGCTCAGATCTTTCTCATAGCTGATGTCTCTATGTTTGGGTATTTACTCTGATGCACTTGAACCAGGAATGACAAGCACTGTAAGTGTTTCATTGTTACTATTAGATTTTTTTTTTAGAGCACTTTGATGCCTGGAGTTTCGGAGACTAGGATAGAAGCATTAACTGGACTTAATCTTTCCCAGCGTGGAAAAGATTGCTTCTGAAGCCTACAGGGTGATATCAATGAACCAACATTACAACTTGCTTTATAGCCACCAGAAAAGCCCTTATGGGTCAAGAGTTTTTTACTTTCCCTATAGATACCATCATTTCACGGACTTGTTCATGGAAGTCTGTAAACACGGCTTCCTCTCCAGTCCCGCTTTCTTAAGGCTCAGAAAGAGCAGTTATGGTCCCACCTTTTGGAGATTTTGGTGAGACTCTGAATGTAGAGCTGAGTAGCCCCTCCTTTAAAGATGTATACTATTACTTTTCTCTTGAGACCTGAATCTTAGCTTGTAATGCTTTACAGCTTGTTTGATTATATCCTACTGAAATAAAAAGTACTCTACAAAAATTGCATAACAGGAAAGGGTAGTTAAATTCCATTAGTAAACACTGATGGATTTAGTATAAAGAATTCTGAAACTGGGTGAGTGACTCCTAAAAGGATACTATATTACCTAGGGAAAAATAACTAAGATTGGTAAGTTATGATGCAATAATCATTTCTTTATTAAGCCAACCCATACAAATAGGGAACCCAGGCTCAATTTCACAGCAGCCACTTCACCCATAAGGGAGACTTCTAGACACTTCCTCTTGAGAATGGTGAAGTATCCTGGGTCCTGCCAACAGAGAGATGATACATTCTCATGGGGATCCCAGGCCCTACCACCCAAGAACAGCCTTCAAACACCAGTGAGTCCTCCACACACTTCTGAAGACCAGCTGCTAGAATCTTCTAATGCTACAGAAGCCTTGCTCCTGGGCTCAGAAATTACACCAATCCCTAGCTGAATTGGGATTCTGAACTTCCATTTGCACACCAAAACAACAGTTCTCCCAAGACTGAACCCCAAGTACCATTCAACTGGTCCACATCCTGCAGGTTGTGGTTACTAGCAAACAAAGATCAACACACTCAATAAAGTTGATACCAGACATCTATGCCAAGAAACATCACCAATGACTTATCTCCAAATGTCCCATTCCCCCAAAGAAAAACAACACGAGTAACCAAGACAATATATCTCCTCCAGAAATTAGTACCCTCATCATAATTTTTCCTGAATAAAACAACTTAGTTGATACAAAAATGATTTCAAAATGACAATTAAAATTGCTTAAGGAACTCAAAGAAGATAAGCATAAATACTAGAATCAAGACTACAAAACATAAACAGTGAACAAAATGAAGAAAACAAAGCTATGAGAAATAGAATTTAATTAAGAGAGTTCCTGAAGAAAAGATAAACTGAAATAAAAGCTGGATATGAAAATATTAAGTCAGTGAAATAAAATATAAATGAAACCCTGACCAATAGAACAACAAAATAAACCTCAACACTAAATCTCAATTATTCAAAATAGAGACACAAACTAACAGACTTCATAAGACAAACAGGACACATCCTTTTGGTGCTTCCAAGAACCACACTTCAGCATCAACAACAGATATCATCTCTAGGTGAGAGGACAGAGAAAGTCTTTCCAAGCAAACTGAAATAAGAAAGAGCAAGTGTAGCTATTCTAATATCTGGCAGAATATACTTTAAACCAAAACTAGTCAGGAGAGATCAGGAAGGATACTACATATTTATCCAGGGGAAAAAATGAACCAAGAGGATATTAAAATTCTAAATATTTATGCCCCCAATCAGAGGGATTTCTGTTTTAATAAAAGAAATACTATTAGATCTAAAAGCACAGACTGACACTTCAGTGCCACACTCTTAAGTCATCCAGACCAAAACAAAACAAAACAAAGAAACTTTGGAATCAAATGACCCATAAATCAAATGGATATAACAGAATCTATGAATATTATTATATCTACAAAACTAAAGACTATACTTTCTTTACTGTAGCCCATGGAACTCTCTTCAAAACCAATCACATATTAGTTCCCAAAGCAAGTCTCAACAATTATAGGAAAACTGAAATAACACCCTGCATTCTGCCTGACCACAGAGGACTAAAGCTGGAGATCAACAGCAACAGAAAGGACAGAAAGTACACAAATTTATGGAAAATGAGCAACACAATGAGAATTGGGACAAGGGTAGAAATTAAGAAAAAAATTAAAAATTCTTAGAATTGAATGAAAATGAAAACAACATATTAAAATATATGAGGCACAATGAAAGTAGTTGTGTTGGCTAATTTAATGTCTATTTGACACAAATTAGAGTCATTTTGGAAGAGGGGAGCCTCATTGCTACTAAAACTTGTCTGTAGACTACAAGAGGACAGGACATCTCCAAATTCTTTTCATGAAGGCAGTGTTACCCCAACACCCAAACCAGACAATGACCCAAAAGAAAAAGAAAATGACCAGTCAATCTCTCAGACAAAGATGCAAAAATTCTCAATAAAATACTTGCAAATAAACTTAAGATTACATCAAAAAGAGTATCTACTATGATGAAGTTGGCTTTATCCCATATATACAGGAACAGTTCAATGCATGAAAATGAATCAATATAAGTGATCATATAAACAGATTTAAGGACACAGATATCAGATGCAGAAAATGCCTTTCACAAAATTGGATATTACTTCATGATAAAAGTCACAAAGGATATTACTTCATGATAAAAGTCACATATATCAGCATAACAAAGGCAACACATTGATGCGGGACAATTCTGTATTCTGTCAATTGTGTTTTAAATAAACGCTGATTGGCCAGTAGCCAGGC
>LOJH01030869.1:324-12560 GCA_001685095.1 Ellobius talpinus | reverse complement strand
ATCTATCTATCTATCTATCTATCTATCTATCTATCTATCTATACACTTTCTTCTAAATCTATTATGAACTGCTTAAGTAAATATTGTTCTCTTAATATTTTGTAATAGAGCTACAAAATCAAGCTACCTGACCAGCGCTTTAATGTTGCTATTGAACTTTAGAATGTCCATGTCTCAGATTTGCTTTGTTTCTGAGCAAAATCTCTGGTGCTGAACAAAACTGGTTAAAAATATCAGCATGACCATGTTCAACCAGTGTGTTTTGCACATGAAAAAATGGCTTTTCTCAACTCTGAGATCCTCATGATGCAGTTGAGGATAATTGTATTTACATAATTTCAGTGGCTACATCAGAAATAACACATGAAGGGGAATGTAATAAAAATCACATAGTAGTCTTCCATGTATAATATCTATCACTATAAGTGGCACCTCTACTGGTTTGTCTTCAGGAATTTCATAATTGTTTAGATTTCTGCAGCATGTCTACAATAAAATCTGCACCCAGAAACCCATACCTATTTTGTATGTGTATATTCATGTACATAACCATCTGTTCATGAATTAAAAAAATAATGTCAGTGGTTCAGATGCTCTTATTGACTTTGAGATCATTTGTATCTGGGTGTGGGAAGATAACCAGAACAACCTAAGGATTCTGAGACATATGTGGTCTCCCTTTGTGAGCTTGCCATTTTTTCTCTATGAAAGTGTCTACACTGCTTGTTGCTTCAAGTTTCTTAGCCCAGTGGAGTGTCACTTGTTAAAGTGTGGTCTTGTTTTGGGATCATATACTTGGGCTGGATCACTAGGGTTTGCTCTCTCCCCCCTCTGTCCCACTCCATTACATTTGTGAGATACACATATACTTCTCTTTCTCCCCAGAAACAGAGTACTCCACACCACCTTTTCCCCTTCCCCACAGGCACTGAGGGCTTTCCCAGCACTTCTGCCTCGGACACAGGCCCCCATTTCATGTGGGGTTATAAGTATAGGGTGCAACAGATGTTCCTATTCTTTCTTCTAGGCTCCTATTCCTCTCCTGCTTTGCTCTGTGCTTGACTCTTCTTAGGCTCTTTCTGATCTGTTCACTAAAGATGAACAAGCTTGAAAAATATTGTGAACTTCTCTACCTTCTATAATGCCCATAGATTTTCAAGTCTTGCTTGCCTTCATGTGATCTTTGCTAATTTGTCAAATATTCTAGTTCAAATACTTATTGATTATATATATACACATATATGAATTATAACTGATCTATCTTTAATATATGATAAATATACATATAATGTATATGTACACACATACTCAATAAAGTGAGTAAATATTCATATATTCATGTGTTCTTTCTCCAAATAAGTGCTGTCTTCTTAAATATTTAGTCAGCTTTAAATTGCTGTACTCTGCTTGGTTTAGAGAATACCACAAATTTATAGTTAGAAAGGCTTCTTTTTATTGACAGAATTCTGATACGATTTTCCAGATCTGTATATGCCCTCAAGCATGAAGCTAAGGATTAGCCACTGACACTAATTTTTATGACTGTTGGCCTTTGGTCATTTTTCTCTTTGTCCATACACTTACTTAAATGTTTCTGAAGCAATTACCATCTGGTAAGGTCTAGGTATATATGATTAAATTAACTAACATGATTATTTCACCAACCTTTTTGATTGGTAGAGAAAACAATATGCCACAAATGATAAAAATTTAGTCTAGAATAAGACCTAAGGACAGTTTAATGTGCTAGGGACTGACAGGTGGGTAAATCTTTTGAGATGTGTTCTTAAGGATGAGAGTCAAGTGTGTAGATTTACACCTACTCCTAACTATAGGAGGCATATCTATAGTTGGCAGCTGAAAGCTGACGGGCCAGTTCAATTCCAGGTCCAGTACATAGCAAGATTGAGAGGCAGTCTAAGCAGCTTGATGTTGTGCCACAAAATAGCAAGAAGGTGGGGCATGGACTAAGTTAAAGTATGTCTACTAGGCAAAGGAGAACTTCTTTGATAGAAAAGAGAACAAAATTTGCCTGGCCCAAAGCACGTGCTTCTGATCCACAAGTAGGGCGATATGCTAAAAGATATAGTGGACACTGGTATACCAGATAGCTGTGGTCAGCACAAATGAAATGATTTTTTTAACATCCCAGACTATGAAAATCTTCAGACTCTCTGCCCCACATTGTATCAAGATTCTAACAGGACAAAATATTCCAAAAATTGTACCCTTGTTCTCTCTGTTTATTATACTTTTTCTCAAATTCACAAGATCTATACCCAAGCTTGCCCTTTTTATGTAACTTTTGTCTGTTTTATTTCCTTCAGAGTGTTGCCATATGCCAGTTGAGGTAAAGGTCATTTCCCTGGCTCACTAAAAGTGTTGGAGTGAATTTATTTGTGAGAAAAAGGCAAGAACACACTGTGACAAACAAGAAGCACCCTTGATCTTCACCATGAGCAGATATTTATCACAACCAAGAAATATTTTTCCTGTATTTCTATATTGGTTAATTAATGTTCATTTTCCTGTGCTCTCAAAGCATCCTTTCTTACATATATTTTATTACTTATCTCTTCATGTTCATATTTCTCCTAGTAGATAATCTGTTTCTGAAATTCAGGAGCTATGGAAAACTTATCTTTATGCACCTCCCACTGATGGGTTCAACAAACCAAAGTAGATGAGTTATGTCTACAGAAACAGGTTCCATTTCCTGGGGGTTTTCTACTGAACTACTTTCTGTCACAATAACAAGAGATAGCTAGGATCTCTCTAGATAACGTGACAGTACCTATGTCCATGACACCATTCTCTACCTCTATTCTCCATCTTACATCACACTAACGTTCCAAGTGTTCTGGAAACACAAAAGGTTCCTTCAGGGAGAGAAATAGCACTAATGATGGTGACTCTTTGAAAGTGACTCTTTGATGGTGACTCAACTCTTTAGCCTCAGGCACTGATGTAGCAGGATACAGTGTCCGGAATGATGAAGATACAGAGCAGGAGAGTCCAGTTCATGCCTAGACCCTCAATATTTAAATCCAATAAGGTCATTGCAAGCCTTGCTTCACCCCCACAGAGTTATTACAGAGAAAGGGGCACACCCCAAATGTCATAGCTCATTGTTAGGCAGCCTCCAAGTCCTTGGCACAGGACCCAGCATTCACTTATTTTAACCAGAGAAAGAGAAGACAGATCTTTGTCGGAACAAGATTCAGAAACTTGGAGGAAAATTTTGGTACTGAGCCCAATACTGTGAATACTGAAAGAAAGAGAAACTCCAGGCATTGGGCTGATATTGCACTATATATACATATGTACTGAGTCCCTACATATACTCTCATGTGTTTATGTATATGTGTTTATATTTATTTAATATCTCATAATTTGTAATATACAGTTTCTAGTTACATGCCAGGAGGTAGATTTAAATAAGGTCTTCAGGAATTTGAAGATTTCCCCAGTGAACTTACAACTCTGCTCTTAGAAATCAAAATTGGAAGAGACCTCAGAAACTGATACCAATCTTCTACTCTTATACTGAGGGGGAGTATTTGGCATGGGAAAGTGATAAGACTTATTTAGTGTCATGTTGAAAGGATCATTAGAGAATTTTTTTTTCTAAATTGAATACACCGAAAGCCTAACCACTGTCTGCCTTTCATTTTTCTTTCTGGTTTCCTAAGTACCCTAGGGCTAAGAACCTGTGATCCTTGTCCTTTTATTTGTAGAGGTTCATTGCCACACCCTCTCTGCTTAAACTCCTTTTTCCATTCTGTGTTGGGAGATAGAACAACTGGTATTTTCTGAATATTCACAGGAGGAAACAGGTCTGGGGAGGTTAAGTGGCTCATACAATCTCACATATCTAAGAAATAGAGGAGACTGAGTCAAACAAAAGACCATCTACCTCTCACAAAGGGAAAGAAAGCAATAAAGAGGATAGGAAGCCACTCATGTGATTACCTAGGGTCCTGTTGACAGGCTCTTGCCAGTCTCCCATGTGCAAACACACAGAGTACTCAGCACCATGAGCAGATTTTTTATCACAACCAAGCAATTCTTTTCTGAATTTCCAGATTTGTTCAATGATCCTCTTCTCTGCTCTCAATGTATTCTTTCTTACATCTGTTTTATCACTTAGGATGTTTTATTGAAATTATATGCTCATCTTCATGCAGTAGATGGCTTGTTCCTTAAATACAGGAATGTGGCAAGAAAATTGTTTTCAAGATCTTATCCCAGGAACCTAGCAGCTGAAACATGTGAGTGGCAAGACAGGAGATTCTATGAGGAAGAAAAAATAAGAGCAAATGTTTCCGTTGATGGATGGCATAAAGAAAGGTCTCATGAAGAAGAAATCAGGATAGAGATGGGATGAGTCTCATACCTTGAGTACATAGATGAAAGTCCCCTCAAGCTAAAATCCTGGGTGTGAACTTCATGCATGTGGTTCAATGCATAGATAGAATATTAAAGAGTTAGGCCATTTGAGGTGCTGTGGCCATGCTCTCCCAGAAGATATGAATACAAAAATATTCAGAGTCCTGTAATCAAAGGGGAAGCCTACAATTGGAGATGGAGAGAATTTTTTTCAGGTCTACATATAAGACTTGACTGCCCTTTGTCCTTGGAGTGTCAAAATGGCTCTCAGAGAAAGAATGTCCAAATGGCAAGACGTAAACAGAACACCACCTTCAGCCTTTTGTCAGGCCTTCCAAAAACCAAGTGACAGCATGGTTGGTTCCTACACTAGCCAGGCATTAAATATCAGACCAACACATAATGGAGTCTTCACACCCTTACCAATCGGGCCCTATGACAGGACCAGGGTGCTGGACCAGCATACTTTTAAAGGGTTCAGTGGTTTCCCCTTCAATAGAACCACAATTCCTCTTACCCATGAGGCTTTGATAACTAAAGGGACAATATGATCAATTCCTTGGCTTCTCTGAGACGCTAGTCTAGGGAGATTAGGAAGAAACTGTGGCAGATCCTATTTTTCTTATTTGTTTGTAAGTATAAAACATAAATATAGGCATAGAATAGATTTAGAACATTTTGATGTCGTCTTCCATGTTATTCCCTTGTAGGGACATAAGGTAGAATTATTTACTAGTACTGTTCTGTCTTAGGCAAGTTCAGGGGCTTCCTGCACCTTCCAGGTCCTACCTTTAGCTATAAGAGAGGGGGAAATGTCCTAATAAGATATGTAGGCCATCATTCATATGGGCTTGAGCCTCGGCAAGCCTTTAGAGCAGTGGTTCTGAATGTTCTTAATATTGTGCCCTTTTAATACAGTTTCTCATGTTCTGGTGATTCCCCAACCATAAAATGATTTTTATTGTTTCTTTATAACTCTAATTTTGCTACTGTTATAAATAATAATGTCTGGGTTTTCCAAAGGTCTTAGGTGACCACTACAAAAGGATCATTTGATTCCCTAAAAAGAGTTGTGAGCCTCAGGTTGAGAACCACTACCTTAGCATTTCTTGTTCTTCTCTATGCACCTTGGGACAGAGCCTTTCTCTAGCTTGGGACTGACTTGTTCCTGGCCTCACCCCTGCCTTTTTTTTAATGAATTCCTTCAGAACATGAAACAGCCATTTGTGTATTTTGAAAAGTCAGGGGTGGTGTTAAATGTTCCTACTCTGAGACAAAGCACATTGCCTTTCTCATTGTGGTGCTGGGAAGAAACCCCAGCCGCTCCAAGCAAGCGAGCAAGCACAGGTCTGTAACCAGGTCCATCCAGTGCCAGGTTCCCCTCCAAAAGCAGGGGCCCTTGAGAATCAGCAGTGGGGCTCAGCTGCAGTTAATTTTCATTTGCTGTTTGTATATAAATGCTTTTAGTACTTAAACTAAATTCAGATCAATTAAACTAATGTTGTTTGACATAATATTCCTTGCTCCAAAATCAATATCCCTTCATTTGACAGACTTATTCTTGAATTCAGGATGTTTATTGTTCTTAAAGCTTACCTATAGACCTGGCTTTTGTCTTTAATGATATAAAACAGCTCTTCCTCAAATACTGTAGGCCGGCATGTAATGGGGCTCAAATGTCTCTGGTAAATATCTTTAATTGTACCATCATGCCTTTTCTTCTCAACAGCACATGATGGCTCCTTCCCTGTCTCCATTTGTCTCCCCAGTTTTAAATGTGTTCCTTTCACTGTGTCTCTTTAGAAGGAAATGGGATGAATGACAAAACCAGGCTGGGATTCCAGGACCAGATCTCATTCTTTCCAAAGACAGGATCCGTGGAGGTCTTCGTAGCCAGGCTCTCTGACCAGGGCTACTCATTCTTTCAGAGACCCTCCCTCTGCCCCCTCCTGTCCTTACCCTGTTGCCATATAGTGACAAGGAACTGCTAAGCTTCACCTCATTTCCTCCTGTGGTCCTTTCCCCCACACCCCGCAACTCTTCTTCACCCTGCCTCTGGCTCTTATAAATCTTGTTATGTTTTCCCTGGCCTTTGTCCAGAGACAGGGCCTGCTTGGCTCTAGGGAGTACAGTCCTGGGCTCATTTATCACTTGAACAGTGGGAATGGGGTCTGAACAGTAGTTTTCTACCATCACCATGGCAAAGGTCTGTGTACAGTTGCCTAATTAGAAGAATGTGGTGTATGTTTGCCAAATTGCTCCACCATGGTAGTTTAGGCCAAGGTGGACTTGTCTATTTTGGGACAAAGGAAACGACCAGATGAGAAGAAGGTTCTCTCCGGGAGAGCACAGGAGTAGTGATCTATCTTTTTCTTCCTGTTTTACTTTTGCTGGCAATTATTTCCCCTAAATTAATAGTCATTGGAGTGATAAAGTGTGGCATTTGTGAGAACTGTAATCAGCCGCTGAAATATACCCAGCTTTACTCTGTGACCAGCTTTTAGACAGGGTGAAGCCTGTGAAACCCGAGCTGAGCTTGCTTCTCTCAGCCTTTCTGCTGGAAGGACCTCTGAAGTGAAATGTGCCCAGACCCTAGAGAAAAGCCATTCTACCCACCTGACACACGCACATGTGCACACATATGTGTGCATGCACAGACACACATGGACACACACCACACATCACACACATACCACGTATACCATAAACACACACAAACATCACACCCACACCCACTCATACACCACACATACACACACCACACATCACACACATACACACCACACACACACCACATATACCATAAGCACACACACACCACACACACCACACACACAGACACACATACACCACACACACAGACACATACACCACACCCACCACATATACCATAAGCACACACAAACCTCACACACACCACACACACTCCCACATACACCACACACACCACATAACACATACATACACACTTATGTGTGCATGTACAGGCACATACCCACATGCTTGCCTTTCCTTTTTATTTTCTATAGTATTTTCCAAAGATATTGCAGCCATAGAGGTATGCCTAAATTTGATGTCCATTAGACTTTGGAAAAAGTGACAGAATAAATAGATCATGCTATTGCAATTTGTTTTCTCTGAACAGAGGTCATAGCTTTTCTTTAGAACGATAGTCAAAGGGCATAGCTTGAAAGTCATTCTACAAAATGCAGGTGACTGTACCCTAGAGATTTGCCCACCTTCTATTCCATTGAATCTCTTTAGCCTTTGATGTATTCTTTTCCCTCTTTTTCTTTCTTCTAACCCAGTCCTCCTCCTCTGCAGCATACTCTCTGTACTAATGCCCCAAATGCTCTAAACACGACCCTACTACATGCTTCCTAATTGTGAGCATTGGTGAGTGAAAACTGCAGGGCCCAGCTTCCTCCTAGTCCCCGTCTGTAGGCGACCGCGAATCCATCCACAGGAAGCCTTTGATGGTTTCTCTGGTGACCATACCTGGATGTATTTCACATCTGTCCCTCCAGATTCCTAGTGTCTCCAGATGACTATTGCCCTCCTTCTTCTTGCCAGTCTTTGTGCTGTGAGGATGCAACCAGGCTGTGAGATGAGGCAGTGCCTGTAGCACCCTGAAAGGTGGTTCTGAGACTCACTGGCTTCTGTAGCGCATCCCCGATGAGAATGCTTTTGTCAGAAACCGGCAGTAGCTAGGAGGAGTCAAGAAGGTAGAAAGGGTCACAGTTTTCACTTAATGACCTAGGAAAAGGTCTGGGAGAGAAGATGCACAGAGGTTTCTTTAGTGATATCCCTCACCCATCACATTAGGATAACCAAGGAATTTCTGCACCCCTGGAAAACACGTAACTGCATCTGTGCATTTATCAACATCACAAGGAATGTTAATAACCAATGATAAAGTTGGTTATTTGAAATTCCAGGTAGCTCTTAATACATGTGAGGTGGGATGGTCTAAGATCGCCCATTTGACAGATGAGAAAAATGAGGTTCATGATAGTAATTTACTAAGGCCACTTGTGTAGGCAGAGGTGTTAAAATTTGAATCCAGCTTCCAGTGCTGTCGTGCCTGCTTTATTCCACGGGACAGTGTTGCATCAGCTTTTCAAAGGACAATCCCCCATGCAGGCCTCAGCAGCTTTGTTTGTTTCTTTTGGCCAAAATCAATTGAAATGGACTGCTTGCTCACAGGCCGCCCCATGTCTGCTCTGTGTCATTCAAGTGATCTTGAGAGGATGGGTGCCAGGGAGTATCAGCCTTGCACAGGGCAGGGGATGGTCCTGTCATATAGTCCTGATCTCCTGTCTGGGTTTTAAACCATTCAAGCTTCTAGGGTTTCCCTCACCATCCCTGGATGAGGTCTAGTCTGACTCAATCCCTGGTTATCTAGTTGAGGTCTGCAGGAGATTAAATGCAATGAGCTGACACAGTTAAAAGGGCATCTTGAGCTCAGACCTCCAGGGGACCTAGGTAAATGTCAGACTGAACCCCTTCTCAAAGGTGATTTGAAGGTAAAGACTGAACACTGCGGAACACTAAGGTCCCGATGAGCAGTGATAGCAATGAAAGGTAGTCTTGGGCCAGAATTTAGTCATATTCAGTATTTGAGCCTGTATCTATGTTTCATGTAGGTCTTAGGCCAATAAGTCTTGGTTGAAGAAAGCAGAAGTGCTGGGTAAAGGTGAGGGTGTCGGACACGAATCAAGGGAGGGAAGGAAATGTGAAGAAAGCCGACAAATGGAAAGTTCTCCCAGTGATTCCCATGAGGCCTTGGTGTTTTCCCTCAGAACTCTGGATGACAAAATCAAGGCCAAATGAGCTTGTCTTCTGCATTTATGGAGCCTCTTCAGTCCCATGCCACTGGCCTTCCAACAGCTTCCCAAAGTGCACTTTGCCTCCAAAGTGGACTGTTCTTGAATTATAAAATCTCGGTGCAGTGTTAGGAGAAATGCCTGCCATATGTTTCTGATTCGTTTGGACATAAACTCTCAGCCTGTTGTTAGCTCAGGGAAAGGCAAAATTCAAAAACTCATCTGAACAAGGAAAGCCGGTTAGAAACAAGCTGATTTTGCTGGGGTTAGTGAGAGACTCTGAGCCCGGAGCAGTGTGGGTATGATTTGGAACGCAGCCACTGAGCCCTGTAAAGTGGGTGGGAGCATTGTGAAAAGCACAGCTTCTTCTGTCTGGACTGAGGATCAATCTTTGTCAAACTGGAGTTAGCTATGTCTCTGGAGAGTATGGGGAAGTAGTAATTTAGGAGAAAAGGAGCTGTTACCTATGACTGCTATTTACTTTACAGTAAATATGAGGCAACAGTGGGTAATAAAATATTTTCATACTTTTCTTTTAAGAAACTATCTACACTGCATGCAATATACTAGCATTCAGGATTTAAACAAAATAATAGACCTGGTGATTAAAAATTTTTGAAAGAAAGGGAAAAAAATCCTGTTCCCTTCTCATTGTTTGAAAACTTTATGTCATCTAATTATTAACTGAGTGGAATATTTAAAAATAGGACTATCTGTCTTTGCCAGGAATCCTCCTTATTGCCCCAGCCCCAATACCTTGAGCTCATTACACTAGACATTGAATTTAACTTATACTTTAGTGGTAGGGAAGTAATATTTTTGTTGATTTCAACTGTCAGATTGACCCAGAAAATGGAAAATGGGCTAATAAGAAGAGGGGGAGGATACTTAAGTAAAACAAACTTTTCGTGAAAGATTTACCCCAGCTTATTCTCAGCAGTGAATTTAGGCTATTCTTGATTCTCTTCACCCTTTACCTGTCCATGGTGTGAGTCTGTGCAAACAAGGTATGGAAGATGGATAGAAGTGATCCCCAAAATCACTATGGATATTATGCTGGCTAGTTTTTGTTTGTTTGTTTGTTGGTCAATGTGACAAAAGTAGAAGCATCAGGGAAGAAGAAATTGTAATTGAAAAAAAATAACTTCATAAGATGGCTGTAGCCAAGTCTGCAGGGAATTGTTCTGGATTTATGACTGCTGTGGGAAATTCCAGCCCATTGTTGGTATTCCCTAACCTGGGCTAGTAGTCCTGGGTGCTGAGAAAACAGGTTGAGAAAGCCATGAGTAGCAAGTCAGTCGTAAGTAGCCTTCCTCCACGGCTTCAGCTTCAGTTTCAGTTTATAGGTTCCTGTTTTGAGTTCCTGCCCGGATTTCTCTCCATGATGATCTATAATGTGGATCTGTAGCATTTAAATAAATCATTTCCTTCCCAAATTGAGTTTTGTCATAGCGTTTTATCACAGCAATGTAAACCTGAACTAAGACAGTTAGAGAACTAGACTTTTTGTCTACCATCTTGGTGTTCTCACTGTGGAGGTCCTGGGAAAATAGCAATAGAGGCTGTGATTGGCTTCTTACTCCTGGATATTTTCTTATGTTGTTGGCTGAACATATATCTATTTTTGCTCTATTATTTAATCATTATTATTAATATCATGACTATTTTAGCATTCTGTTATTTTCTCCTTATGGGCAACATAAATCTAATTCTGCAGAATGAAAGACTGGGATTAAGCTTTATTTCTTCTTATAGGACTATTAGAACTTAGATTTCATCAGTGCCTGATGTATGGCCAGAGATAAGAAATAATTACTCAATATTTTAAATGAAAGTCCTCAAAGGTTAGGAGGAAGAAATGGGAAGACATCATAAGACAGTATGGAAATTGTGTGATTCAAGAATTAAATATATGTGCTTCAGTCCTGATTGGCACTGACTGCTCATTGGGTGATTATCATCTGTGAAGAACACGAGACCATCTAGTAGAAATAGGTATGTACTGAGAAGGCTCTCCACTACTGAAAAATATTCTTTAAAAATATTTATTTTTTGACACAAGGTCTCACAGAATAGAATAAACTTACTTTGGGCTCCATCTATAGCCCTTCAGCCTAGGTAGATATTGAATTCAATCATCCTGCCTCAGTTTCTCAAGTACTCAGAAGTAAATTAAACCAGATTAAACTTTAGTATATTCATGGTAGAGGAAAGAAAATAGCTTCCTTTACCAGAGATTTAAAAAAATGCATGAGTGTTTGTATGGTGTGTGTCTGTGTGTATGTGTGTGTTTGATGTTTTTGATTGATAGAGAAGTGTAGCCAACAATAGCAACAACACATTTTGAAAGAAGCACATTCTGTTATTTTAACCATGTAGAATATCTATAGTTAATTGTTGCAAGGAGGCCACTGGTTTGTTTCCTGGACGCCTGTCTGCTCAGAAATAATCACACAGAAACTATATTTAAATCACTGCTTGGCCCATTAACTCTAGCTTCTTACTTGCTAACTCTTACATTTTAATTTAACCCATCTCCATTAATCTGTGCTATGTATCACTACATGGCTGTGGCTTACCAGGTAAGGTTTTGTTCAATGTCTGTCTCTTGCGGGGCTACATGGCTTCTTGCTCCTCCTTTCTCCCAGCATTCAGTTTAGTTTTTCTTGCCTACCTCTATTCCCTCTGCAGGCCAAGGACAGTTTCTTTATTAACCAATAGTATTCAGAGCATACAGAGGGGAATCCCACATCAACTCCCTTTTCTGTTTAAATAAGAAGGAAGGTTTTAATTTTAACATAGTAAAATTGCATATAACAAACAGGTATCAAGGAAAATTACAGTTAAATATTAATATCTACTTTATCTTTTATCATAACTATGGAAAACTGTAACTATGACTATAAATTCTTAACTCCATCAAAGACTCCAGAAGAATATAATATTACCTAAGTAAACAATAAGTTAATTGTAAGCAACTTCCAAAACTCTAGAATTGACAGAGATATCTCACTACCTGGA